>CM031921.1:5849369-5918856 GCA_018703695.1 Prunus fruticosa | reverse complement strand
GGTGGGCTGGCTTCTACTTGTGCTTCTCTCCTCACAGCCTCCTTTGCTTGGGTGAGGATCAAGTGAGAACACTTGTATGAGAATTTTATATGAGAACACGTTGGATATCCAACGAATTCAAGTGAAAAGCAATTGTAAATAAAACGGTTGTGCTAGAGTGAGTCCCTCAACTTGTTCTCTCTCCTCCCTCCTCCTAAACAGCTGTTCCACTTTTCTCACTCCCTCCCAATTTTTTCACGCTCCCTCACTCTTTTTTTTCCAGACTCCCTTATTCTCTTAATACCTTTTCCTATTTTCTTTTGTTCGAGAATTCATACATTTCTCTGAACTCCCCCTCTCCCTTTCTCTCCCTCTCAGTTATCTCTCCTCCTCCTCGTCATCGTCGTCTCTCTCTCTCTCTCTCTCTCTCTCCATATCACAATTCAAAAATCGAGGTCCAAAAGCCCTATTTAGTGCTCTCATTTGATATCTCTTCATTTTCCCCTTTTCGTTGTATCCCTCTCTTTCGTGGTGGTGGGAGGAAAAGGTAGTAACTCTGGCAAAGTCATACTGGTGCTAAAAGATTGGATTTTTACGGCTACCCATCTGGTTGTTCCTACCGTCTCTACGCATCAATATCTTTAATTATGACTTGTTATTTTCATTTTGATTACTTGTTTTTCAATTTTCTTTTCTTCATTAATTAATTTGGTCTGTTTTGGTTTTGGTTTGATTTTGTCCTCTTTAATTAAATTTGGCAAGCCTTGTTTAAAATTGTAATTGGCTTTGAGATTGGACAAAGGTTGGCTTTCGTGATTCTGTGAAGGTTAGTAATCAATATTTTTTAAAAATCTTACTCGTAAGTGTATGTATAGTTATACAATGTATGGTTCATGATGAGCACATAATTATCACATTTTCTATCCTTAAATTATATTTGTTAGTCATTGTTTTTCTTACAATTTTAGTTAATTAGGTGTGTTTTCACTTATTTACTTGCTTACATACTCTTTACATAAATAATGATAATCTCTTTATTTTATCTTAAGGTTATATACGTGTATATGCATTTATAATTTCTTCAACCTTCCTAAGTAGATAATTATGCTTGCTTACTATTTTCTCCACCACTTTTTGGTTTGTAATATTGCACTTTGATGTTTGCAGTGGGGAGCCAGCCATGCATAGTGATGATAACTGAAGCATTCCAATTAATTGTGGCGGTCGACACTAGAAAAGAATTGAGGTGCAGCTTCCACAAGCCAAGAAGAATTATAAAATGAAGAATGTGAATCTGAGCAAAAAGAATGAATGGACAGCATGGGCATTCCTTGGCATATCACATAAATGAATGATCAAATGAAGAGAGTCAGCACGTGAAGAAAGCCAAAAGCAAAAGAAGAATGGGCAGCCAAAGGATAAATCATTGTTTGTGGTCAGTCAACTTGAAATAAACTAATGCTTTACTTCTTTAAGGTGCTGCACTCAACCAAAGAAATGAAATTGAATAAGAAAAGTAATGGAAGTGGAGCATGTACCATAAGAATTAAAAAATGAGAAAGCTACGAGAGTGGCATGATGGGATATTAGTTTATTCGAAGCATATTGCAAGGTTGTAGAGGGAACTTCTCCCAACTCCTATAAATAGAGAGATCCTCACAGCATTCAACACACCCAAGCTCCACAACTCTTGAGCTTTCTCTCTTCCCTCCATCTTTTTAAGTTTTAATTTCTGTTTTTAGTTTTATTTTATTATGGGAACTAACTCCCTAGCTAAGGCTAGAGAGAAAGCTTTTAATATGAGTGCGTAATTTTTATTAGTTTGATCCAAACTTAAGCTTTAATGTGAATTTGTAGTTTTTGTTCAAATGGAATTTGTATTTTTCTTTTTAATTAATTGATGAATGTTTGATAATCTACTTCATGGGTTCAATCATGTTTTTCCCATTGTGTAGTAAAAACTTTCATGCTTTTAAAAGAGAAGAGAATTACTAAAGATTAATAGAATTTCAACGAATATTATTTTTTGATAGTTTGTTGTCATTGGTACAAGTTATGCTTAGAATACTTCTAAAGGAAATTAAAAAGAGCTTTAATTATTTTGAACAACTACATTGGAAAATATTTTGTGGATCAAATTAATATTTTGTGGAAACCCAATGCCTTAGTGTTTTAATCAATTGAATTTTCTTGAAATCAAAATCTTGCATAAATCTACTTTTCAATCATAATTGTTCTTTTTCAGCTCTATTATCTTTACACCGCTCTCTTGGATACGACACTCGGACTTCAGGAGCTACACTGCTATACGACACCTCCCTTGGATTTTGCAAAGTGGTGTGAACAGTTCAAATGGATGATTGTGATTGGTATTGGTTGTTGTGATTGCCTTAATTGCTATGGTTGCTGTTATTGCTGAAAAAATATGTGCAACTAAATGTCTTTGGCTAGTAAATGAGAGAAAATAGATAACCCCACCCAATTAGGTTTTTTATTATGGATTTTTGTCTACTATTTGGCTTTCTAATGCTCTCCTTCCTTCTCTATGCAGCTTGTTTTTCCCCTCCAATTTGCATTTGCATTGCAAAATTATTAAGATGAGAACAAATGTTTGAGTTTATTGTTTTTAATATTGAAGTTCGTTAATTATGTTTATTTTGAGTTCAGTTCTTCTTTTGAATTTTAAGTTCTTTATTGCATTGTTCAGCTTCTTGATGCTTAAAAAAAATTTCGAATATTTTATTTTTATCCAAATTCTATTACTTGGAGGAGGTATACAATGTACATACATGCTACTTGGTCCTCCAATATAATCTTGACATTTGTCTCAAGTTTTCCTCTGTTATTTCTACATCATAATAAACCCATGCTCTCTGTTTACTTATGAGTTTAGAGAAAATTCTCAATTTGGTCTACTTTCTTATTTTTGGCATCAGGTTTACCAGAATTGGCTTCTTCATACTTTTTCCTTCCTTAATTTGATTTTACTTTTATCACTGAAGTTGTTCAGGGAAAAGTTGGAGAAGTTGATGGAGGCAAGTATTGAGAGAGAATACTTGTGGATTAAATTTTACAAGTAATGCAATAAAATAATAGAAAAATGACACAAGTTAGAATCTCAATGCTACAGCATCACTTGTTTGCTACCAAAATATGTTTTGTAAAAGCTTTAAAAGGATTCATTAGAGCTTCAACATTGCTTCATTTACTATTCAATAAAGCTTCATAATATTATTTTTATTTTTTGACTAAGAAGTCCTTGTTAGTATTTTTATGAATTTTTTAAGATGAATTCAAAAGACGTAGAAAGTGTTTGAGTGTGTAGAATTTTTTTGGTGTGTATTTTGATGCTATTTAATGAATTATTATGATTTTTGGAAGTTAAAGCATTCAAAAATAGTAATAAACGAAAGAGATTGACAAGTGGCAGCACTTGAATAATGTGTCGTCAGTGCTTCTTACGAGTGTCATTCTTATGTAGCGCCATATGTCATGAGATGTTCATTTTTATGTCTTTATCTTAAAAAGTTGACAAAAAAAAAAGTCAGAAAATTACACGAAAAACAAACTTCGACATTATCTTTGACTATCATGCGAGAAAAATCCGAAGTTGAATTTGGGAAATTTAAAGTAATAATTGGAGGAAAAGTTGTAATATGGAAGAGTAATGATCTCCAACTTTTGTTAATATTATGTTAACTCGCAATTGTACGGGGCAATTAGTAGTATAGTAAGACAAGTACGAGGTTGTACCCACGAAGACTGAGAAGTTCAAATTAGTTATGTACGTAAATTACCGAATTCAAGAAGTTAGGAAGTTAAGTCTAAAACAGAAATTAAAGTGAGAGTGATTGTGATTGTGAAAGGAAGTGAGCAAACTGGAATTGCAAATGAAAGCAAATAAACAAGTGTAACAAAGAGTGATTTTGAAGGGCTTGGAAAACATATTTGGAGACTAGGGCATTCGATTCACCATAACAATTCAATTATGGGTTATAAGGAGTCAAGTAACTAGTCTAATTCAGATTCAAAGATTGATTCTAGCTAAAGTATGATTAGGCCATGGTGTTTGGTCCTAACCTTGTGTTCCTAATTCCCTAATTTGATCATTTGTTGTCTAACCTAAAATTAAGCATTAGGAACCCATTAAGCATAGAAGAACAATTTAAACAACCAAGCATGTATCTAATCCCTGTTGTCGAATGTCCATACATACTCTTCCTATTCATAGTTCAATTCGAATTAAAGCATGGTGTCTACTCTTAATTCAAACCAAGATAGTTAACAAACAAGTTCTAATGGTGATCAATCATTCAAACAAGCATGTTAACTTATAAGCATAATGAATAGGAACATGAATCATGAATCAAACTTGAAACTCCAAACTTATAAACCCAGAATATTCATGTTAGGTTACATCGAAGCCCTAGTTATGGATTTAGCTACTCATAATGGAAAAGAAACTAAAACAGAAATGGGAAAACATAATGAAAGCCATAAGAGTAAAAGAAACCCTTTTATGAAGTTCTTGTGGTGTCCAATGCTTCTTCAAGAGCTTCTCCACGTCTAGAAGGATGTATGAAGGATATGGAGGTGATTTGGGATGAGTTTGAGTGAGTGGTGGTGGCTGAGAAAGAGGAAATTCGTAGGAAATGGAATGGAGGTTTTCTGGAGTTGTTTTGGTGATTTGGGGCAGTTTAGAGTATTTGGCTGTGTACCTAGAGTGTATGGGGTGGATCTGTGTTCCTTTGAAGCTTGAAGACTTCTCTATTTATAGGGCTAAGAGGGAGGAACATCATGATGAACTCCTACACCATCCTTTAACTTTTGCTGCAGCACCTCAAGCTTTCTTCACATGGGTTCAAAGGTGATCAGTTGTGGCTGCCTTTTGCTGCCAAACCATGTGATCTTCTTTTGGCTGCCAACCCATGTGGTCTTCTTTTGCTGCCAAAATCAGTTACAGCTGGGGTGAGGCACATGGCATAAAGGAGGTAACAAGCTCATCAGCTGGTAGCTGCAATCCTGAGCATGGTGCAACTTGATGGGACCACGGATTGGGCTTGGCTTCATCAATGGATACGTTTGAGCAGTCTATCTTGCAGTTCAGAAACTCCTCTTTCTAACCACATATCATTTGGGCCAATCCAAGTTGGGAGGAGGAAGTTAAGGCCGAAACAAATTGCTAACTAGCTCTGCCTCGTTTTTGCACCATTGTGCAACTCTTCTTATCCAAAGCCACCATTGCTACCTAAGGCCCAATGAACTGAATGACAAGCAGAAAAGGGATTAAAAGCACAAGTTTAACTCAATAACATAACCAAATCATAAGCTAGAGAGGTACAAAATGATATACAATTATGAACTGGTCACCAACATGGTGTTATTGTTAGTATAGAAGCAAATTTGACTTTGAGAAATTATTTGAGATTTTTATGAATTTATTATGATTTTTGGAAGTCAATACACATGGCAGTGCTTGATGGGTGTGTCGTCAGAATTTCCAACAGGTGTTAGTATCCCGTAGCTCCACGTGTTATTAATGTTTTATTTTTGTGAGTTTATCTTAAAAAATTCATGCAAAATCATTTTAATAAATCAGAAAAATACACTGAAAATTTCTAAAAATTCCTTGCGACATGATCTTCCACTCTAATGCATGAAAATTGAAAATTAAATTTGGAACATTTGAAGTAATAATTGTTGTTAAAATTGAAATTTGCCTTTGGAAAATTTGAAGTAATAATTGGAGGAAGAGTTATAGTGATGAAGAGTGAAGACTAGTGATCTTTAACTCAAAATTATATTTGAACTCTCCAAAGATGTAGGAAATGTCGTAAGGAGTCCAAAGTATTTTTTGGTGAATTTTTCAGATTTCTAGAAATTCTAGAAATTCCTTGCGACATGATCTTCAACTCTTCTATGTAAAAATTGAAATTTGACTTTGGAAAATTTGAAGTAATAATTGGAGGAAGAGTTATAGTGATGAAGACTAGTGATCTTCAACTTAGTGTTATTGTTAGTATGGAAGGAAACCTGAGTTTGAGAAATTATTTGAATTTTTATTTAAGTCAAATTTATATTTTGCAACTGAAAAGATGAAGAAAATGTCGCAAGGAGTTTGTGACATTTTTCGGTGAATGTTTCAGATTTTTTACGAATTAATTATGATTTTTGGAAGTCAAAATATTGTAAAATAGTAATAAATGAAAGAGAATGACACATCGTAGCAACTGATGGGTGGGTAGTCAGCTTTTTCAACGGGTGTCAGTATCTCGTAGAGCCACATGTTATTAATGTTTCATTTCTGTGAGTTTATCTTAAAAAATTCGCGAAAAATCATTACAAAATCAGAAAAATATACCGAAAATTTCTACGAATTCCTCGCAACATTATCTTCGACTCTAATGAGTGAAAATCAAAATTTGACTTTCAAAAATTTGAAGTTATAATTGGAGGAAGAGTTATAGTGATGAAGACTAGTGATCTTCAACTTAATGTTATTGTTAGTATGGAGGGAAACTTGAGTTTGAGAAATTATTTGAATTTTTCTCTAAGTCAAATTTATATTTTGCAATTCAAAAGATGAAGAAAATGTCGCAAGGAGTTTGTGGCATTTTTCAGTGATTTTTTCATATATTTTACGAATTAATTATGATTTTTGGAAGTCAAAACATTGTAAAATAGTAATAAATTGAAGAGAATGACACATGGCAACG
The DNA here is from genome assembly GCA_018703695.1 of Prunus fruticosa. Taxonomy (NCBI): domain Eukaryota; kingdom Viridiplantae; phylum Streptophyta; class Magnoliopsida; order Rosales; family Rosaceae; genus Prunus; species Prunus fruticosa. The sequence goes on along the minus strand of CM031921.1, from coordinate 5,912,161 downwards.
CCTGATGGGTGGATTGTCAGCTTTTTCGATGGGTGTCAGGATCTCGTACCACCACGTGTCATTAATGTTTCATTTTTGTGAGCTTATCTTAAAAAATTCGCAAAAAATCAGTTACAAAATCAGAAAAATATACCGAAAATTTCTACGAATTCCTCGCAACATTATCTTCGATTCTAATCAAATTTTGAAGTTATAATTAGAGGAAGAGTTATAGTGATGAAGACTAGAGATCTTCAACTTAGTGTTATTGTTAGTATGGATGGAAACTTGAGTTTGAGAAATTATTTGAATTTTTCTCTAAGTCAAATTTATATTTTACAACTGAAAAGATGAAGAAAATGTCGCAAGGAGTTTGTGGCATTTTTAGGTGAATTTTTCAGATTTTTTACAAATTAATTATGATTTTTGGAAGTCAAAACATTGTAAAATAGTAATAAATGGAAGAGAATGACACATGGCAGCACCTGATGGGCGGGTAGTCAGCTTTTCCAACGGGTGTAGTATCTCGTAGCGCCACGTGTCATTAATGTTTCATTTTTGTGAGTTATCTTAAAAAAATCATGAAAAATTATTAAAAAATCAAAAAAAATACACAGAAAATTTCTACGAATTCACATTATCTTCGACTCTAATGTGTGAAAATCAAAATTTAACTTTCAAAAATTTGAAGTAATTATTGGAGGAAGAGTTATAGTGATGAAGACTAATAATTTTCCACTTAGTGTTATTGTTAGTATGGAAACAAACTTGACATTTTGAAATTATTTGAATTTTTCTCTTAGTCAAAATTATATTTTAAGTCTCAAAAGATGAAGAAAATGTCGCAAGGAGTTCCGGCATCTTTTTTGGTGAATTTTTCAGATTTTTTACGAATTAGTTATATTTTAAGTCTCAAAAGATGTTGGAAATGTTGGAAGGAGTTCAGGGTATTTTTGGTGAATTTTTCAAATTCATTATGATTTTTGGAAGTTAAAATACTGGAAAATAGTAATAAATGGAAGAGAATGACACATGGCGGCACCTGATGGGTGCATCGTCAACTAGTCCAATTGGTGTTAGTGTCTTGTAGCACCACTTGTCATTGATGTTTCATTTTTGTGAGTTTTTTTTATAAAAAAATTCATGAAAAATTATTTAAAAATCAGAAAAATACGCAGAAATTTTCTACAAATTCCTTGCAACATTATCTTCAACTCTAATGTGTGAAAATCAAAATTTAACTTCGGGAAATTGAAGTAATAATTGGAAGAAGAGTTATAGTGATGAATTGATAAAAATGTACAAAAAAATCCTACAAACTCCTTTTCGTTTTTTCTTCATCTTTTAAGCATTAAAATATAATTTTGAGATACAATAAAATTCAAAATAATTTCTCAAACTCAAGTTTGTTTCTATAGTAACCACACAACAAGTTTAAGATCACCTCCTAACTACAACTCTTACTCCGATTATTAATTCAAACTTTCCAAAGCCAAATTTTGATTTTCGCATATTATAATCGAAGATAATGTCACATGGAATTTGTAGAAATTAAGGATGTACTTTAAAAAAAAATAATAATTGTTTGTGAATTTTTAAAGATAAACATACACAAAATGAAACTCTAATGATACGTGACGCTACACAAAATGATGCTCGTTAGAAGCACAAATTACATACTTCCAAAAACCATAGTATTTCATTAAATAGCAGAAAAATACACATACCAAAAAATTCTACAAATTCAATGTGAAATTTTCTACATCTTTTGATTTCATCTTAAAACTTTCATAAAAGTGCTAATGAAGACTTCTTAATCAAAAAATAAAAACAATTTTATGAAGCTTTAGTGAACAATAAATGAAGTGATGTTGAAGCTCTAGTGAATCCTTTTGAAGTGTTTACGAAAGATATTTTGGTGGCAAACAAGTAATGATGCAACAACATTGCAACTCTGACTTGTGTCATTTCTCTATTATTTGTAAAATTTATAATTTTTTAAAATTATAAAAATATGATGTTGAAGCTCTAGTGAATCCTTTGAATTGTTTACGACCCATATTTTATTGTGAAGTTTAATACTGTATCCATAGAAATTGCTTGATTACATGACTGTACTCGCCTCTGTGAAACATAGTTCAAACCCAAATTCCATTTTATACCTGCAACATACACCGTTTATATAAGATATACTGAAACTATTACGAAAACATGAAGATACAGGCCTGATACCCATATCCATACTACTCACACTATCATCAACACATTAAGATATAGAAATGATATCTACTAACATTATTGTCAACACATTAAGATACATAAATGATACCTACTAACGTTATTGTCAATACATTAAGATGCAGAAATGATACCTACTTACACTATTATCGACACATTAAGGTACACAAATGATACCTACTCAAACTATTAACAACACATTAAGATACAAAAATGACACATACTCACACTATTATCAACACATTAAGATACATAAGTGATACCTACTAACACTATTGTGAACACATTAAGATACAGAAACGATACATACTCACACTATTATCAACACATTAAGATACAGAAAAGATACATACTCACACTATTATCAACACATTAAGGTACATAAACAATACATACACTATTATCAACATATTAAGGTACACAAATGGTACCAACTCACACTATTATCAACACATTAAGATACAAAAATGATACTCGTATCCATACTACTCACACTATTATCATAAGTATGAAAGAAAAAAGAAATACAGACAAAGAACAAAATACAAAAGAAAAAAGTGACATTAAAAAATATAGACAAAGACCATGCCTAAATTTTGTTTTGTATATATGTAGACAAAGAACAAAGTTGACATTAAAAAATACGAAAGAAAAAAAAAAAGAATTGGAGAGGAAAAACAAGCTGCATAGAGAAGGAAGTAGAGCATTAGAGAGCCAAATAGTAGACAAAAATCCATAATCATGGGGTTATTATAACCTTGAACTCTAGTAACTGCCTTTTTATTTTCGTCACCAAACAAAAATAAAAAGATGTCAAATTTTCTTTTACTTGTTTTCCTATAGTCACAACAATCTCATTCTGTTATCTTATATCTATCACAAACCTCAACACCAGCAACTACCACCTATAATTAGTCAAACCATGGACCTCCTTTTCAACTAAGGGGAATGACCACATCTTTTAAAAGGCTGAAGGACTGTGATCTTACTACTTGATTATTTATAAATAGATAACCAATGAGCTCATAACAATAGTGGAAAGAGGTGATTAATCTCTCAGGATCCTAATATTAACGTTTTATATTTTACTTTCAACACATAAAATACATCTAGATCAAAGTTTCAAATGATTTACTGAAACTAAAACACCTCTTGATCACTTACATGATGAAGGGATGCTTGCTTCAATGGCAGATGCTTCTGCAACTCTACAGATCTCCTTTTGCAGTACAATCAATGGGCAAAAGTCTTGTCTCCATGTTCTGCACTTATTATCACATAAAATATGATATCCTTATGTTTATTCCTCATCAAGTGGCTCTGTACATGGTCTTTTACTATTCTGTATAGCTTTATAGCTGTGTTTACATTTTAGATTAATACAACAACCAACAGATCAAAATGATGCATGTTGAAGAAAAATGTGAACCTCCCAACACAATTTCACCACCACTAATTAAATAATGGGGTTTTATTATTTTAGGTTGAACCCATTCGAGATGCAAGTCTCTTAATTACAATCCCTTACTTCAAAGGGAAAACCCTTCAATTCCATCATAAAGAAACAGAACGTGTGTGTTTGGTTTGCAGCTGCTCCCAAGTCCAACCTCAGGGTGCCTACGTATCCCTCTCGGGAATCAAGCCACTCGTATTTCAAAAAATTGCAATGAATGAATGACTCATTGCAAAGGAAAGATTTGTATGCATTTGATTGAAAAAATGTTTGAGTGAATTTAGCTGAATAAACAGGGATTTCGATTTTTGATGTGTGTTTGGGGTGAATTTGGTTAAGAATAACCAGGGATTCTGTTTGGATTTGAGATTTGGACGGTTGCATCTAGATTGAATCTCTAGATTGCCTACGTACCTTTTCGAATGGATTAAACCAACGTAGTTCGGAAAATGATTTGTATGGAGATTTGATTGGTGGGAATTTGGTTGCCGTTGCGTCTATTGGGATGCTAGGGACTGCCTACGTACTCTTGATGGGATGGAATCGCGTAGTTCCAAAATTTGGAAATTAATGGGTAAGTGTGGCCCACTAATTGAGAATTTCTGTTTGAGATATTTGGACTTAATCTCATTGGAATTTTCATGGGTAGATGACCCATGGGGAAAATTGGATGGTTTTGTACCATTTTTCTTTTTGTCAATGTCGAAGATAAATAATGAGCAATTTTAATTAACCCACTAACTTTCTAAAATTAACATTTACATATGGACCCAAATATGGCTATGATAATTTTTTAAAATTGATCCATAAAGTATATAATAGAAAATTTGGGCCTCTGTAAATTTAATGGGTATTTGTTTGACCACCCATTAAATATATTGTGCTTTTAAAAATTAATGGGTATATGACCCAATAATCTGACTATGGGCCCTTTAACATATTTGTTTTATCTGTTGGTGCGTAATTGGTCACCAGCACAAGACTATCTGGTTTATCAAAAAGAAAACCAATCACATCTGAACTAGGACTTCAGAGATTTACACCATAAAGGAATTGTGATTTTGGCAGACTTGGGAAATAGTTAAACCACTGCCATACCAACTCTATTTAGAACGCCACACTAACTCTGGCTCGTACCACCAATTTTCCTTTGTCTTGCTGTAAGGCTTTCTTGGAAAACATCCGCAGGTATGACTTTTCTATTTGAAAGCCACGACTTCTGTCCTCCAAGTACAACCCCTTCACCTCTTTGCTGACAACTTTTCCTTTCCTTCATGTCAGTACAGACTCCATAATTTGTCCATAAGCAAATTCCAACAAAGTGGCACTTCTTTCTTTTTCTTTTTTTTTTTACTTCTCTGTGTTTTTTTTTCGGTGGACCTCTTCTTCATTTTTTTGTCTGTTGCTGCTGTATTGCAGCACCAAGCCTTGCCTTCAAATCGTGGCTGACTTCCTTCTTTTTTTGTTTCATGGCATGCAGATTCAAACAGTGGCTACGCCACCTCTTTCTTTTGTTTCTTTTGATTTCCTTGTTGGCTTTTCTTCTTTTCTTTCTTTCGATTGCTGTTTTTTGTTTGTTGGTGTCATCTGCAACACCAAACCTGCCACACCAAGCCCACACAAAAGAAAACCAACGTGCTGTCCGCAACAACTTCCTCCAAGAGAAAAGCTTGGCTGTTTCTGTTGAAGTTTTTGGATCTGCCCGTTGGGTCCCACTCTAACAACACCGATACTGTCCCCACTTTACCACATACCCAATCCGTAGATGTGGGGTTTTACCATAAAAGGCCTCGATATTAGTTAGAGTGTGGTTTTTCTATTTAAACCCATTTGTTTTCTGTCAACCTACCGATGTGGGATTCCAACACTCCCCCTCACGTGTAATCACACGTGAAGATCCACACATCGGCAATTGAAACTTAGAGGTCAGCTCTCGTTGGGCCCACTTGTTTTCAATGGAACTCAGAGGTCGGCTCTTTTCAAGCTTCGTTGGCCTTCCGACTTGTTTCTCTCTTTTTATTTTCTTTTTATTTTTTTTTTTTTTTTTTGTACGGGCCTCGGCTCTAATACCATGTTGGAATTCTTAGTTTCAGCATTTCATATTTTGGATATTTTGGGAGCAAAGGAAATCACAGAAGAAATGTGAGAAAAGAGAGCGTTGCTCCTAATGAGAAAATAATGCTTTTGTTTTCATTCATGTCTGCTCCACACTCTAATGTATCGGTTGAGGAGAGAGAAGAGAGATTCTTCTCTTAAACGATTTTACAAAAAGCTCAAAAACTAGCACCCTATTAGATGCTTACACCTGTCAAGCCAGCTCACTTAAATCTAAGCTAGAGATTAAATCACTTGGACTGTGATCCAAGGGTGTACAATAAAGTTGAGAAATAAAACAACTTAAGAAGAAAGATAAATGTAATTCCTGTGGCTTCAAAACTTCGGCTGAAGGATTACACACCAACAGTTTCATCTATTTTTTCTCCAGAAACACAAAGTGGCGTACAACCACTTTTCTTTCTTTTCCTTTTTTTTTGTTTGTTGTGACTGTGTGCCCAACAAGAGGATTATCAGAGAGAGAGAGAGAGAGGCTGTGATAGAAAAACATGGCCTCCTTTTCTTTCAGATCTCCATTTTTCCTCTGCCTATTCTTTTCTTAATGACTAAAGTTTTCCTTTTTTTTTTTATGTAGTTTGCTCAAAGAGAAAAAGAAAGGCATTCTCAAACAGAGATGAAGAGGATTGGTCAGAGAGTTCAAGAGGTAATTCCCATTTTTTTGTACCTTTTGGAATTAACTCTCAGAACACACCATATTTGTTACAGACGATTTCCTTTTGCTCGGCAGAGCTTTGTTGAACAAGAATCCTCTCATGGATTTGTTGTTCATACATATGATTTAAGGGTTGCCACCCATCATGGATTTATCATCCAAAAATTTGATTTGAGGGTTGCCACCCAAGGATTTATCATCCCATAAAATGATTTGAGGGTTGCCACCCATGGATTTCTCATCCAAGAAAATGATTTGAGGGTTGCCACCCAAGGATTTATCATCCCATAAAATGATTTGAGGGTTGCCACCCATGGATTTCTCATCCAAGCCAATGATTTGAGGGTTGCCACCCATGGATTTATCATCCAAGAAAATGATTTGAGGGTTGCCACCAGTGGCGGAGCCACCTAAGGACCAAGTGTGGGCCTAGGCCCTCTCTCATATTTTTTATTTTATCATATTTTTACTTATATGTGTTGCTATATATGTTGGCTTCCTGAGTAAAAACTGTAAAAATTCATATTTTCTCTCCTTCTCTTCCACTTTTGATTAACTTAAGCTCTCTGAATTCCCCTTTCTCCCATTTTACATGTCTAAGTAGGGCATCTTAATATTGGGATTTATGAACATTTTGTATATTTCTTATCTATGTTGAAGTATAAATTATTAAATTTTGAGTCTTTAATAGTGTAGATGATGAGATTAATATTCAACCATGTTAAAATATGAAATTCAGGATAATTATGATTGTAATAAATGGATAAATTATTAATCAGTATGAAATGATATTATTAACTTATTAACTGGATAGCGCTTGAGGGCTCTTATTCGAATTATTTGAATTTTTTTTTTGAAGGCCCCCTCTAATGTGAAATCCTAGCTCCGCCACTGGTTGCCACCCAACAAGGAAAAAAAATCAGTATACCTGGGAAATTTTTTGTCTCTGCTCTTCGAGATTTTTTTTCCTCCAGCAGCCCCTCTGTTTCTCTTCCTTTTTTTTTTCATTTCTTTACTGCTGTCCTCTTTATAAGCTAGCTAGAGACCTCTTTAGCGTAGGACATTTCCTTTGAAAGCTGAATAATCAGCTCCCCAAAAATAGAAGCCACCAACTTCTCTAAAGAGTTTTCATTGGTTTAGACTCCCCTCTTTTTTCAAATCCTTTTCCTATAGGTGGCTGTTAAGCTTTATCCATACCCTCAATTTGAGGTTTGTTGGATATGGAAAAATTGTGGGACTTATCCAATCCCTCGTTTCAAATTTATTTTTGTGAATTTTTTTATTTCAACAATGCATTAATCCCAACTTAACCGTACATATCATGTATTAATCCTTGTACAAATAGGACTCCTTTAGCTCAATTGTTTAATCTGCTGCCCTTACACTCTGTATGAGCAACAAGGTGAGTTGTAAATGGACTCTACTTCTGCATTTGAGTTGTATTCCACTAGGATGAGTGTAAAGCCCTCATTTATGCTTACAAATCAATCCCAAAGTGGCAGTGTTTAAACTAGATTATAAAGAAGAATCAACGAAAACCCATTTAAGCCAATACCAAATTGAATTCATATATAGAGCAATTTTACATATAACCCATCAAACTATAAATTAGAGAAATGTACCTCGTCGTTCCCATTTGGTTGCTTTGAAACCAATTGATGTTCAGCACATAAACGAACCCAACAAGCAAAATCAAACATAAAATCGAAACTGGGTATTCTAATTCAAATCAAAATTCAAACTTTTTAAATCCTAGATCTACCAAAGAAAAGAGAAAGGACCTGGACTTGGGAAGTGGGAGTGGGGTGGTTGAGATTCTAGAGATAAAGGCCATGACACGCATGAGGGCCAAAATTGTGACTGCGAAGGTTAACAAAGCATGGCTCTCTACCCAGATTTCCAAGTGGGGGTGGAGGAGAGGAACTTGTAGTTGATTAATTTGTAGTGGTGTGAGGAAGGGGGTGAGTAGATGCAAAGCTAGTCGAGCTTGGAAGAAGAATTGACGTGAAGAAGGTGAAGAGAACGAGGAAGATGAAGGGGGAGAGAATATGGGAGTTTTTGGGTTGTGTTGGACAGATTTTACTCTATCTATTTCTCGCAAGTGCACGAACCAATTATAGTATAGGAATGCAAGCACGAGGTCGTTCCACAGAGACTTGGATGAAAAATACTTATTACTACTACTTAGACTCACAAGTAATTCTAAGACTAAACAGAATTTAAATGAAGTTTTGTTGAGTTTGTTGGAATGAAAACTACACAAAGGAAATGCAAAACAACAAGTGACTGAAAACTACTAAAAAGGAATGCAAAATAGCAAGTTACCAGCAAGTAGTTCTTTAGAAAATTTAGAGACAAAGGAGACAAGCACTAGGGGTTCAACTTCACCATGACAATCCAATTTCAAGCTACAAGTTAACAATCGCCTAAGTTGATTACAATTTCTGGAGTTCGTTCTTTCTTATGTATGATTATCCATATGGTGTTTGGTTTTAATCAAGTACTCAGAAAACACAACTTAGCTATGGTGTTTAGTCTAGGCTATGAATCTGAATCCATTAAGCTTAAGAAGAACACAAAAGAACCAAGTAAACATTTAAACATGGTGTTTGTCCTAAATGCATTACCCACTCATTCACTAATCGGTTCAAGAGTCATATGGTGTTTATGTAAACTTGAACTAGATAACCAACATGCATGTGTTCATAATGGCCAGTTATTTAAACATGCATAAAGATTCAACTAAGAACAAGTGAATGAGACCAGAAAATTAGAAGTAATCAACAAAGGGTAACATTAACTTGAAACATGAAATTGTCTTGTTAGGTTACATTGAAACCCTAGCTATGGATTTAGCTGCTCATAATGAGAAAGAAATTAAGACATAAATGAGAAAACATAATGAATGCAATAAGAGTAGAAAAACCCCTTTTCTGAAGTTCTTGTGGTGTCCAAGGCTTCTCCAAGTGCTTCTCCGCGTCTAATGCTTCTCCAAGAGCTTTCTCACGTCTAGAAGGATGTATGAAGGATATGGAGGTGATTTGGGATGAGTTTGAGTGAGTGGTGATGGCTGAGAAAGATGAATTCGTAGGGAAATAGAAGAGAGGTTTGCTGGAGTTGTTTTGGTGATTTGAGGCTGTTTAGAGCTTTTGGTTGATTGCTGGAGTGTTTGGGATTGTGAGAGTGTTTGAGGATAATTTCTGAATGTGTTTGGGAAAATGATGGAAGTGTTTGAGGGGGGATGGAGTGAAGGATGGCTGAATTGTGGGGTTGTGAATCCCAGACTTGCACCTAGAGTGTATGGGAGTGTTTAAGGATGGATGGAGAGGGTTTTGTGGGGTTGTGAATCCCAGGCTTGCACACCTTGAATGTGGAATGGAAGTTGTATTTATAGGGAGAGGGAAGTAAGAAATCAGAATTAATTATGGCAATCACCTAACACACTTGCAATTGAAAATCAGAATGTGGTTGCTGCACTTCACCAACTAATCCACACCAACAGCAATAGCTCATCATCATGTCAGCATGACCAAGCTTCCATCCAGAAACCAATAGCTCATCCTCATGTCAACATGACCAAGCAAGCAATGAGCTCATCTGCAAGTCAGCATGATGTGTATTTTGATGGGCTCATGGATTGGGCTTGGATTAATTAATTGGTGAGCTTGAGCTGTCCATCTTTACGTTCAGAATGTCTTCTTTCCAAGCACATGTGAATTAGCCCAATCCAAGCATAGATGAAAAAGATATGTCCGAAATGAAATTGTAACTTAGTCTTCAGTTTTTACACATTGTTTTCACCATTTTACTTCAAAAGCCTCAAGTGATACCTAGATCTCAATGAACTGAATGACAAACACAAAAGAGGTTAAAAGCACAAGGTTAACTAAAAAACATAACGAAATCATAAGCTAGAAGGGTACAAAATGATATACAATTGTGAACCGAACAAATACCCCAGACCTAGATTTTGCTAGTCCTCGTGCAAAACAAAACAAAACAAAAACAAGAAGTTAAATAGACCACTTCCGCAGGTAACTCGATTGCATTGAGCATATGCAACAAGCCTTTAAACCTCTAGGCATCCCTAGTAGGAGGAGTTGTGTCTCCTAATGGTTTAACAGAAACGATACCCATAAACGCTTTCCTGACTCTACAAAACAAAGTGGTTAGAAAAACAAACTTTGAAATCAACTAATGAAAATGAAAGAAAACTTTAGTCATACCTACAACACCATAGAGTTGCCAAAATAGGTGATCAATCAGTGTGTACAAGTGGAAGCTATAGCTCAAAGGCACACGGCTTCAAAGCAAGCACACTCAAACCTTGAATAGAGAACATGTTTCGACTCTAATTCTCACAGATAACACTCAATCACTCAGAACCTATGGTTTAATTCTCTCAAGAAAGCATAAGTGAGTGTATGAAATAGAAGCACAAATTTGGTTAGATCTCATGAAAGGAATCAAATACTAAGAATAGAGATACACACATACTTACCATCACACATGAATACATCCTCAAAGATCAGCTAGGTCTTTCACAAGGTTGTAATGAAAGGCTAAGGTTAGGGGAAATGGAAGAATTTGAAGGAAAAACAAGTAGCTTAAGAACATACCAAGGTTGCATGCTTCATTAATCTGCAAGGTATCATTGATTTAGAATGGCCTGGCTGCAAAATTCATGGTATCACCTGGCATGGACTTTATTTTTCACACTTAGATCAAATCGAAACACATTCATCTTTGCTGATTTGATCTGCATCTTCTTTAACTTTATTGCACAGATACACACCAATTTCCATTTAGGTATATGGCAGCAACTTCCTTGCTTCAAACTTTATCTTGGCACACCTTGGTATATTTCTAAGTTATAGGGTATGGCTACAATAAGTGAAATATCTAGATTGAGATACAAAGTTAGGGAAATGATGAGGGTGGTAGAAGAAAAAGGCTTGAAGTGTTTGGCTACAAGAGGGCTGATGGAACACACATATAGGTAGGGTGAAAAGAAAGCACACAAAATGGTTATACACACATAGCCTAGCATCACTTCAATGAGTTCATTCATGAATGAGAGCAAGCACATGATATCTGCAAAAGAGAATCATCCTTAGTATTCAATCAAAATGGAACAATGAGATCAATTAGAGTGAATTGAAGAAAATAAGTATGGATGAGAAATAGAACACTTTAAACCCTCTCAAGAAAGCAATTAGGCTCGATATGGCTCACTAGGGTAGTCTCCACTATTCTCCTTCAAGAATTTGAGCATGGTACTTTAGCCACCAGAATTCTAAGAGCAAAAGCTTTGTGAAGTGCAAAATTTTGATATGAAAACCTCAATGGCAGCTTCATAGCATTGATTGTATGACATTCTAAAAAAAAAAAAAAAACAATAGTGCAAGGGAACGAAAATTGAAAACATAAATGACACGAAAATTGAAAACACAAATGAATTAAATTTGAAAGCCTTCCCCCCAGACCTAAATTGAACATTGTCCTCAATGTTAAAGCATAGAAAAGATGATTGAGAACATGCAAATGATAAGTGGAAAAGTTAAGAAGAAGGTTTAGAGAAACTCCCCCTTGATGCGATTAGGTCGACCGCTACCAAGCACCGTCTTCTTGAACACATGAGTTGCCTCCCAAGAAGCGCCTTAGTTAATGTCTTGGCAAGACATTATGCAATCAGCTTATGATGAGTTGGGGGGTTTCAGATTAATTGTCTCAACATAGTTCACCCAACTTCTTCTCCTCTTCCTTCGCTTCCTCTGTCTTTTTCTTCTCTTTTTCTTCATGTGTGTAAGGAGTGCAACATTGAACATTGAGGTGACATTGGATGGTTCCAACTTCATAGAGCATGGTCCAGGAGGCTCAAGTGGTGGCCCAGAAAATTGTGGGAATGGCTGGAACACTTCAAGGGCAGCTACCACTTCCTGGAACTCAGATTCATCATCAAGGTCACCTAAAGGTTGTGTCAAAACAATTTCTAAGGCATCATCAGATTGTGCCTGCACAAACTTAGACAAAACCAGGGAATCCAAACAATCAATTGAAAAACAATCAAGTGAATTAGAAGGATGAGTTAAGGATTCAAACACTTTGAATTCTATGGTTTGGCCAAGGACTGTCATTTTCAGAATGCCATTTTTCACATCAATAAGAGTGTTTGCTGTGGCCATAAATGGTCTTCCAAGCAAGATAGGCAGCTCACGATCATGAATGGGTGCATCTTCCATGTCTATCACTACAAAATCAGCAGGCAATATTAGCTTATCAACTTGAACTAAAATATCTTCAACAACACCTCTAGGATATTCACTGAACGATCAGCAAGTTGTAAGCTGAGTGTGGTGGATTTTAATTTTCCCAAACCAAGTTGCAAGTACACTGAATAAGGCATTAGATTGATACTTGCACCTAAATCCAACATGGCTTTCTCAGCTCGTTTATCTCCAATGGTTATGCCGATGGTAAAACTACCTGGATCCTTGAGCTTAGGAGGAAGTTTTCTTTGAAGGACATCACTCACATTTTCAGACACTAACACCTTCTCATGAGGACTATACCTTCTCTTGTGTGAGTTCAACTCCTTAAAAAATTTAGCATAAGTTGGCATGTTCCTGATCACATCAAGCAAAGGCAAGTTAACATTGACTTTACTAAGTATATCATGGATTTCAGTAAAAGACTTATCATGTTTGCTTTTAGCAAGACGTCCAGGGAAAGGAATTGGTGGCACATAAGGGTTCTCGGTCTTGTGCAATATAGGTGAAATTGTTGACTTGCCAATGGGAATTGCTTCTTTTGGTGTCATCTCTTCCTTGTGTTCATCACTTGCATTCACAACATCATGATTAGTAACTTCATTGCCAACTTTATTATCAATAACCTTACCACTTCTAGAACTGAGATTGTTTTGGCTTGCTCATGATGCTTGGGATTCACATTTGGTTGGCTAGGGAATTTTCCAGGTTCTCTTTGGTTCAAAGTATCTGCAATTTGTCCCAATTGAATCTCTATCTTAGTAAGGGCAGCAGAATGTTGTTGAAGAGCACCATTAGTAGTTTGCTGGAATTGCAAAGTATTTTGGGCCAACATCTTGACTGTGTCCTCCAATGAACTTGGTTTAGGCTGGAATGATGAACTTGCTTGATTTTGATTTTGATTGTTGCTCCAAGAGAAATTTGGGTGATTCCTCCAACCAGGATTATAAGTGTTTGAGAAGGGATCATTTCTTGGCATTTGGTTGTAAGAATTCATCATGTGGGCTTGTTCTTGGACAAACTCGGGATAAGCATTACTAGCTGAACACATGTGAGTTGAGTGTCCTTGAGAATTGCAAATAGCACAAACTTCAACTTGAGGAGCTTTAGGTACCATATTGAGCACAGCATCAAGCTTCCTTTGTAAACCAGCCACCTGTGAAGCAAGCTCATTCTTAGGACTAATCTCATAAATACCAGCTTTACCTCTTGTATCTTTGTGTTGAGCATTGGATCCCAACATCTCAAATATGTCATATGACTCTTGAGCATTCTCTTTTCTTTAAAGCTCCACCTGCAGCATTATTGATAGTAGATTGACAAGTTTCGGTTAGTCCATCATAAAAAATTTGCATTTGTAAGTATAGAGGTAACCCATGATGTGGACATTGCATTAGAGTTCCTTTGAAACGCTCCCAGCATTCGTTGAATGGTTCGCCATCATGTTGTGAGAAGTTGAAAATCATGGACCTCAAGGTGGCTGTCTTTTGGGCAGAGAAAAACTTCTCCAAGAACTTCTTAGCAACAGCATCCCAAGTGGTTAGTGATCCAGGGGTTAACGACATAAACCAAGTCTTTGCTCTATCTTTCAAAGTGTAAGGGAAAACCCTCATCCTCAGATTTGCTTCAGACACATCCTTCAAAGGCAAAGTACAAACAACAGTATAAAATTCTTTAATGTGAGCCAAATGATCTTCGTTACGTAAACCATAAAAAGAAGGAAGCATTTGAAAGTGAGAAGATTTAAGCTCATAGTTTCTAGCTTCTCTGGACAGCAAGATGCATGAAGGTGAATTTGGTATGATTGGTTGAGCAAGATCCTCCAATGCACCTAGAGTGTATGGGAGTGTTTAAGGATGGATGGAGAGGGTTTTGTGGGGTTGTGAATCCCAGGCTTGCACACCTTGAATGTGGAATGGAAGTTGTATTTATAGGGAGAGGGAAGTAAGAAATCAGAATTAATTATGGCAATCACCTAACACACTTGCAATTGAAAATCAGAATGTGGTTGCTGCACTTCACCAACTAATCCCACCAACAGCCATAGCTCATCATCATGTCAGCATGACCAAGCTTCCATCCAGAAACCAATAGCTCATCCTCATGTCAGCATGACCAAGCAAGCAATGAGCTCATCTCCGAGTCAGCATGATGTGTATTTTGATGGGCTCATGGATTGGGCTTGGATTAATTAATTGATGAGCTTGAGCTGTCCATATTTACGTTCAGAATGTCTTCTTTCCAAGCACATGTGAATTAGCCCAATCCAAGCATAGATGAAAAAGATATGTCCGAAATGAAATTGTAACTCAGTCTTCAGTTTTTACACATTGTTTTCACCATTTTACTTCAAAAGCCTCAAGTGATACCTAGAGCTCAATGAACTGAATGACAAACACAAAAGAGGTTAAAAGCACAAGGTTAACTCAAAAACATAACGAAATCATAAGTTAGAAGGGTACAAAATGATATACAATTGTGAACCGAAAGGTTGTAAGATTTTGGGGTGGAAATGGGTTGGATATTTCCCCCATTTCTCCTGAAGATTTTGGGGTTTCTCTGGTAAAAGCGGAGGAAGGAGGAAGGAAGGAAAGAAGAAAGGCGCGATTGAAAAAGGCGCGGCAAGACACGTGGGCTAAGAGGTAAGTGCAGCGTACCCGTTTCTACGTTAAGCTTGCTTTTCCTCTTCAGCCGTTCAGATGATTTTGGATGGCTGAGATTGATTCTCATATAGCGTTCCTACATAGGTGTTCTCACCTAATCCGAGTGCCCTTTGCTTAGGGTTGTTTTTTCTCTTATTGGGTATGCACTGGAAGGTTAAATGGTTTTTTGAGGAAATTTCATGGCTTTGGGCAATTGGGTCTTCTGGGAGAGTTTGATTGTATAGGCTGAGGCTGAGTCTTGTGCCAATTGCTCAATCAACTCTTGTGCAAACTCTAGCATGCTAATATGAGGAAATGAAAATATGAAGAAATGATATAGAAAGGTGCCACAATGTTTAAAGCTTGAAACTTTTGGCGTGTAACAACAAACAAGAACCACAAAGTTGATCCACTTTTTTCAACCCCAGGAAAAACACAAAAAAATTAAACTGAAGCACCAAAAGTAGACGTTTGATCCAGAACAAGAGTAAAGTTGAGTTTTGTTTCTAAATGAGCTTATGTTGCCATAGTCGAATCAGTTAAATCACTTAGCAATATAAGTTAGTAGTTTTCATTAGTTAGAGATGTGGCGGGAAGAGTGAAATGGATCCTATAAACAAGTGCACCCCATTGCGACTCCACAATAATAAGAGACAATGAAAATACAATTGCCAGTGCTAAGCACATAAGCTTTGATTTATTCAACAGGCAACTAAAATCTCAAAAACCCATTTCCCATATGTAATGAAAGTGATAGAAATTCAATGGACTAGGAAACCCAAAAGGAAAAAGCAGAGAGAGAAAGAGAACTGACGGGAAAGCCAGGAGGTGGTGGAATCTGCAACAGACTTGCCATAGTAAATGGCCGATATCACATATAAATGGCCAATTATTACAGTGGCGTATATAGTCACGAACACTGGCTTCGCATTGTCAAACGCATTCCTCCACCCCATTGTTTTGCTTTTGGGATTGTTTGGTTGTTTGATTATCCTTCCCATGCCATTAACATCATCTTCTTTCTTCTTCCTTCTTTCTTCGGGAGAAGAAGAAGAAAGAAAACCCTAAATCCAAATGGAACCAATATGAATCTGAGAGGTTTATTTCACTTGTTTCTCTCTCGCAGCTCTTAGGCTCCCAACTGCTAAAGGTCAACTCCAGCCTGAGCCTCCATGTTTGTCTCCTCCTTTATTTCTCTGATTCTTTACTCTCTTTGCCTAAATTTTTACTAGTAAGAGAAAGTTTGGTTTGGTTTAATGTGAATCTGTTATCCGTGGCAAAAAATTTATTTATTTATTTATTTTATAAAAAATTCCATATGAGAAGGGAATATATTTTTTGAATTGTTGATGTAACACCCGACCCAATTTCTAATTATTCGTTTAATTTAATTAATTTAATAAATTGTGAAATTATAATTTTGCCCTTGGGGGTAAGGGTATTTTGATCACTTTTTAATCCGGAAGGATTTTGGGGAAATGAATGGCACCATGACGTAGATCGCGTCAAGATGAGTCCGTAGACACATAGTAGGCTCAAATTGGAGTTGTAACGAAAAAGTTTAGATCAAAATAAGCTTAGTGGCAAAATCATAATTATTTCAAAAATGGTTTTTTTTTAAACCAGAATTTCTCTCTCTCTCTCTCTCTCTCTCTCTCTCTCCTTCTCCCGTGCACGAATAGCACCCCCCCCCCCCCACTCTTCTCCTCTTTGTGATTGACCGGCCACATTTTTTGCCACCTCATGCGCCCACCAAATCCGGCGGGACCGGTACCAAAACGACCATTGCGACTTCCTCTTCCTACCCCACCCCACCTCCAACGGAACCGTCACCTCCAGTCGCCGAAAATTACGAAAAACGGGCCGGTTTTTATGTAAAACTTCCAGAGTCGACGTTCGTTCCGACCACTAATTTTTTTCGATCTAGGTATGCTTTTTCATCCCCTCAATATGTTCTAGCTGATGGTTGGGTTGTTTAGGACTAATTTTTGCTTTTTAAAACTCAATTTATCGCTTGAAGATTTGTCATGTTTCGGCTCGCAATTCCGGTCATCTCCAGTCACTTTTTGGGGTTGGTCCAAGAACAAAAGTTACTCCATTCATTGTTCTAATCATGTAGGTACAGGTCTTGACCGGCGGTTTGGAGATTTTTCTGATCGCGAAATTGTTTTGGACACCCAC
Source organism: Prunus fruticosa (assembly GCA_018703695.1). Taxonomy (NCBI): domain Eukaryota; kingdom Viridiplantae; phylum Streptophyta; class Magnoliopsida; order Rosales; family Rosaceae; genus Prunus; species Prunus fruticosa. Next base: position 5,894,632 of record CM031921.1, on the reverse strand, counting down.
GCGCTGTCGGCGCTTTGGAGCGAGGCGTGGGCCACTTTGTGGCTGGTCTTCGGGTCCTAAAATGATCTCCATGTCGTTCCGAGCACGACGGTATTCTCGGATTTGAATTTGGTTATTGATTTTGACTGTCGATCGAATATCGCATATTAGGCGTTATCTGGGTTCGATATGTTAGACCGTTGGATCGACTCCAATTTAAACTATGTTAATATAGACATCTTTAGGATCGTGTAGGAATTCTTGGATTGGAGTCTTGGATACTCCGATTCAATTACTTAAAATTGCTTTAAACGATCATCCGATATGTGACCACGAGCGATCAAACCGCGACGCCAAAAAAGGGGAGGGGAGGCCTTGAACTTGTAGGAACCGAATCGAAACGAGTGTGGGCAGGTACAAGTTGGGTTGACCCCTGATGAGTGTTGAGGGTTAATTCGAGGAGTCGCGACCTTATCGGTCGTATTGAGTAGTTGACTATGTTGGGATTGAACGTAAAACATGAAATCTTGGATTATTAGTTTGATAATTGAAGTTTTAGAAGGGATGAGTATGAGATACTTGATCGATGGATTATGAAAGCGAGTCTTGGGTCTCGGCTATAATTATTAATAAATAAATGGATGTTTGTGTTTAAGTGATTTTCGTTCTTCTAATATGGAATTTCTTGCATAATGAGTTTTGGATTGAAAATTGATTTAATATGGGTTAATGAGGATATGGGATCTCTAAATGTTATTATTTATCATTAATTAATATTATTATGATTATTATTAAAGTATATGGATTGGGTGATATCGAGTTATTTACGAAAGTTTATTGTTTTAATTATGGAATATAGTATTTTATGGAAGTTAAGTGTAAACAAGTTCTGATTACTATTTGAATTATTTTGGGCCTTTATGGAATATAGGCTTGAGAGTTTATTTTCTATACTAGGAATAAATATTTGGGGAAATTTGAATTAAGGAAGGGAATACTATTTTTATTATATATGCGGTTATAAAAATGGGCATTCATAAATCTGTTTGAGTTCATTATGTGCATCGTTTAATTTCATTATTTGACTAAAGAGCATTGCTGGTGTGCTGTTTTGCATTATTTGAAGGCCAGAGGCCTATTATGTAAATTGAATGAATTTAACTTGTGCATGCTGCCTGTTGGGATGTATAACTGTATTTAACAGGTTGAAAATTTCTGAGAATGTCTAATTTTAAGGGGAGACTCTGTCAAAATTTCGGCAAAAAGTCTCATGTCTTTAGTAAGTGGGCCCGGCATCGGTATGATGCAGAATTATTACAAGATTCGTCCATAATTCCAAAGAATTTAGGGGCGGGTCCTATCAGTTGATTATGAAATAACTGACTAATTAAAGTGCTGATTATTCTATCTTGTATTTGGTAGGTGAATATACTCGTCCTTCAAATTTTATTTCAATATTTGATGTTTACTATATTGCCCTCGTATATTGAAGAATCAAATCTTTTAGTACATTTATTTCTCAAGGGCATTAAGGAACTTTCAAATATTTAACCCTTCTTTTCTTTGATTGGTAAGAAGATAATAAAAGCAACTAATGAAAAAAACATTTATGATAGATTATAGATCATAAAACCCATAAATTATAGATCCTATTTTAGCTTAGTCTCAATCTTTTAAATGTTTTCATTTTTTTAACCCTTTTGGAAATATTAAATTTGTTACGTTCCACGTCAATTTCTTCGTTACATGCCACCATGTGACAAACGTAGTTCTTATCTCTAACAATATTTACACAAATTTTATGTTTTAATTAGGAAATCTATTTTGTTTTTTAATTATGGAAATTTTGAGTTTTTGTTTTAAAAGTGATGTGTCAACTTTAAATTCTTTAGATTGAAATTTAAATGATGTGGCGTCTGAGGAGTGAAAGTCAAGTAGATCCTAGTAGAGAAAATCAAAGCAGAGGATTTGAATCCTTTATGATCCATAATCTATCATAAATGTTTTTTCATCAGTTGCTTTTATTATCTTCTTACCAATCAGACAAAAGAAGGGTTAAATATTTGAAAGTTCCTTAATGCCCTCAAGAAATACGAGGGCAAAATAATAAACGTCAAATATTGAAATAAAATTTGGAGGACGAGTATATTCACCTACCAAATACAAGATAAAATAATCAACATTTTAATTTTTTAATTTTTCAATTATTTCATAATTAACTATTCAATCAATTATGTCAGAATCTTCCATTTTCTACATCAGCGGAGGGTAGTGAAGGCGAATTGACAGAGGTGGACATGTGGCATTACTTCGAAGTAGTGGCATTGCGTGTAATTTTGATATTTTTCAATTACAATATTTGTCTTAAAATGAAAGCTTCCTATTATTAATTGAATCTATTAATTACTTTTAATTCATTATTATATTATGTTTATGAATGGATGGGTGCTCCCATGGGATCCGGAATCCCTTGCACTTATTCCCTCTGTCATAATCTTCTTTACTTTTAGGATGATGCGTCAACTTTTAAAATTCTTAGATTAAATTTTAATGAGGTGGCGTATGGAGAACAAAAGTAAAAGCAAATCATGGCCGAGAAATCAGAGTAGATGATCCAGATCCCATGACAGAGAAAATAAAAGCAGAAGATATGGATCCGATCATAAAACCCATAAATTATTGATCCTATGTTAGCTTAGCCTCAATCTTTTAAATGTTTCCATTTTTTTTTAACCCTTTTGGAAATATTAAATTTGTTACGTTCCACATCAATTTATTCGTTACATGCCACTATCTGACAAATGTAGTTCTTATCTTTCACAGTATTTACACAAATTTGATGTTTTAATTAGGAAATCTACTCTTTTTTTTTAATTTTAATTATGAAAATTTTGAGTTTTTGTTTTAAAGGTGACGTGTCAACTTGACTTGATTCTCATTCCCATGGGAGCACCCATCCAGAGACATAATATAATCATGAATTAAAAGTGATTAATTGATTCAATTAATAGGAATCTTTCATTTTAAGACACTGCATAGTTTACTAATTTGGACGATAAGAATACAATTTCACCTAATTAGCATAAGTCCAAACACCAAAAAGTAGTACCTAATTTTACAATAATGTAATTAAAAAAATATCAACATTACACACAATGCCACTTCGAAGTCATGCCACATGTCCAGCTCCGTCAATCCGCCTTTGGCTGCAGCTGCTTCAACTGCTTCCGCTTCAGCAGCTTTACTTGTTTTCGCTCCAGTGGCTTCAGCTTCAGCTCCAGTTGCTTCAGCTCCAACTCCAGTTGCGGCAGCGGCTCCAGCTCCAGCTCCAGCTGCGGCAGCGGCTCCAGCTCCAGTTGCGGTAGCCGCTCCAATTGCCATGGCCGCTGAAGCGGCTGTAGCTGTGGCAGTTGCAGCGGCTTTAGCTGCAGTGGCTCCAGCTGCTCCAGCTCCAGTACATTCTGCCAGTAACCAACTATGTTGCCCTCATCCTAAAAAAAATAAGAAATTTAGTGTGCATGAAGAGACTCAAACCTTGACCCTCAAAGGAGGAAAGTCTCATTCACAAACCACTTCACCAACCTTGTTTTTGTGTTATTTTGTCAATTACTCAATATTTATATTAACAGTCAATGATTTATTTATTTATTAAAAAGTAATAAATTGGTACCTCCTGATCATCGAGAGATGGTATATTTGCATGCAACCAAGGTAATTCTGCCGAGCTACAAACCAATAGATTGAAAGAATATTTTCTATCAGTAAAATGGAAGCCATGCATGCAAATGAAAAGGCAAGCAGACAAAAGAAAGCAATCTTTTACGACTGTCTTGTTTATTAGAGATCGAGAGCTAGCTTAATTAGCCATTCTCTCTCCATATGCTCCCGCTTTAGTCTTTACATTTTGTGCTTATTGAAATAAAGTAGAATTCCCATATGACATGATATCTATTAAAATTTCCCTTAATTATTTCTTAAAATTTCCATCTCGTAAATAAATAAATAAATAAGAAGCCTTCCTTTTGTATTATCTAAGACTAAAAAGCGGCAAAAAGATTTAATATGCAAATTAATTAAGAAACAGTGTAATTCGTGTTTACCTTGAAGAAAATTCCCAGGAGTAGTCATCGTTATCAGTGGTATCGGCGTTCATTCGGTTATTACTTAATTTTGAACCACCTAAACACACAAGAAAAATGGCAGGCAAAAGGGATGCTTTGAAAGGATTATCAGCATGCTGAAGGCAGTACACATACTGAACTATAGAGCAAATGCACTGTGAGATGCCAGCAACCAGTCCAAAAATGTCAGGAAGAGTACCAAAAGGCGTATGTCGAGGAGGTGGTGGATGATAAAACCACAAGAGCATTCCCCATCTCCTCAACACAACTCTTTCCTTTTTACCTCTGTAAATTAGCTCCCAGATGGAAATGAGCACAGCTGCAATAGCCAAGAGCATACCAAATAGTGCAAAGTGGGGTCTTCTTGGGGAGGAAGCCTGATCACAAGCAGCTGACAGCATCTCTAGGCCAAGGTTAGTGGCTAAAAATATCCACTCTGCTGATTCTGAAGTAGCCTATAGAAGAAAAGAAACTAGCTAATTAAAAATTCAATTAAAAATTAAAGATACCAATCAAGAAATATATGCAACAAAAAAAACTGTTAGGCTTAGGCTAGCTTGGCTGGCTAGCTATGGCTATGATCAAGTTTTGAGTGACCACTACCTTTATGGGCTTGTCATAGACATTATAGTTGTACGACCTCATCCCTGAAACTCAAGGAGGGCCTGTAAGATTGCTACCAGGTGTTAAAGATGGCTTAGAAGAAGACTGATCTCCACGACGAGTATTTGCAAACCAGGAAACCAGTTGTTGCTCTCTCAATTACCACAGCTAATAGCAAGTGCTTTTCTTTGAGACATAAATACCTCTGTTTAGTTACAAAGAAAAAGGAGGAATTTACATAGAAAAAGAAAGGAACTTTCCAAGACGGATCCTCTGCTATCTTTCTTGAATTTACATATAGTTTTATGGGATTAGTGGAGAAGAGGTTTTAGTAAAGGCAATAATGGAAAGGAGAGAGCTTCTTGGAAAATCGCAGTGTGGTGGAAAAGCTCTTCCCAGGTGGCCCACACGGTTTATCTTTCACTTTCAAGGAATTTTCATAAAAGTTTACATGATGCATGGTGGAGACTAGAAGGAAAACCGCAAGGGTTAAAATCGTAATAGTATTAAAGAATTATTAAAAATTAAAAATTATGGAAATTTTCTTATACTGTTAAAATAGTTTTCCACACACTATTTATTTTATGGTTAAAAAACAGATTTAACACAAGAATTACATAAGTGAAAGTAAAATTGTTTAAAAAAAAAAAAAAAACCAAATACTTGAATAGAAAAGTCATTTCAACATAATAAATGTATTTTGTTTCTGTGTTTATTCCATCATATGGTCTTGTGTAGAAACCAGTCTCAGGCTCTCTCATGTCTGCATTGTTCACCTGTGTGCTTGTTTAAGTTTCTATTTTGCATTTACTTTTGATATGCAAACATAGGAGGGTTTGTTTTTCTTGGTTTCTCTCCCTGTTGAGTGTTCACTGACTTGTCTCTCTGGGACGGAAATCACAAGACTGGGTGGGCTATAGCCTTATAGGCTAACTTCTTTAAAAACAAAATCTAGGTGTTTATGTACTCTAAGCCTAAATCCACTCAGCTCACTCCAGCAACTACCCAGGTTTTCAGAACGACAGCCTTTCCCTCCTATTCTCCACCTCTGCCAACCTTCTCTGTCCCGTGTGCCGTCCACTCTCCTAGTTCTTCTCATTTTCTAATTTCAATTCTGCTTCTTATAAGCCTCAGAGCTTCACTGACCCCAGGTAATCGTCTAATCTTCTTTTAGTTGCAGATTTTTTTAATCAACATTTTATTTCTCAGGTTTAATTTTGGGGTATAATTTAAGATGTGGTTTGATTAGTATTATTTTTATTATTTTGTCCATGAGCTCCTCAAGTTTTTCATTGCGGTTTATTGGTTTTGGGAATGATTAGATTTGGTTCCTCTATTTTCTCAAATTCACATCTGATTTGGATGTGGATTATGAAGGGGTTTGTTGGTTTTCTTATGGAATTTATGCTCACGGACAAACAATTAAGATTTTAGCTTATGGGATAATTAGAGCTGCCTTACAAACACAAATTGGTGGTCAGTGAGAAAAAATTGATGTTCTAAAGCAGCTGTTTCTCACCTAAAAATAACTGAATAAGAACACTAATTGGGTAGAAACAACTATCATAGAAGATTGTGATTCACTGTTACATGTACTATGGCAACCTAATTTGAAAGCAAGAAGTGCATAGAAACAGACAACAGATTGGCTTATTTTCAACAATTAAAAGGATAAACAAAACGATCCAGAAATGCACAAGAGAGTCTTGAACTTGAATTTAAATTGAGATGATGTTCCTTTGGTATGTTTATTACTGAGTAGCTCAATCAGAGACTAAGATTTGCTTTACTTCTCTCCTTTTTTTTATTACTTTTTTTTCATTTCATTTTGTGTCTTGCAAGTTATAAGTGCTTCCACTTGTTTAGAATCCTCTGAATTTGTTTCATTTGTATGCTTTCAATATGTTCTGTAAATCTGGAAAATATCAACACCCCGCCCACAAAAACAAATGCGAATCTTTTCACTCAGGGTGAAAAAGAAAAGCATAGAGATTCAGCCCATTGTATTTTCAAATCCTGGCTCCGTCCCTACAACTGGGTATGTATTATGTTTCTTGGTTATATTGTAGTTGGTTCAACCTCACTAGAGTCTTGTTTTTCTTGCAAATTAGTTCTAGATGACAATTTTTTTAAAGTACAATCTACATAACATAAGATATTTCCCAAGAACTGTTTTTAGAAGAAAACAAAAATTAAATAGTTGTGGAAACTTAAATATTCTCAAAAAGACTGTTGTGGAAGCTCAAATACTGTTCGGTGATTTAGTGCCAGTTTGGCATTGCTTATTTGGGGTAATAAGTGATTTTTAAAAAATTTTGGGAAGCTCAAGTCCGTTGGTAAATTATGAAAAAATCACTTATTGTTAAAAATTGTTGTGAGAGAAAGCTATAAGGGAAAGCAACTAATGAGGTGCTTTCATTTTCTGATTATTTTGGAAGAGAAAGCCATACATTGATTCTTCATCTTTGATAGGATTGTACAAGTATATTTGATGGGATTTACTTTTTTAATTTTTAAACTATGATCCACATCCACCGTTATAACTTATTGATTTTTCCTTGTTTTTAAACTCTTTCAATTCTTTTTATAATTGTATGCTTTTGTTTTGTACTTTTTCCTATTTACTTTTCTTAATCCCTTAGGCCTTGTTTGGTTTTTCAATTAAAATGAACTATAATCCTAGCTATTGTTTGATTGGCCTAAATACACTGTGGACTGGTTAGGCCTCATATTTCGATAGGATACCAATCCAGCGAGTAAGGGTTTTGTAAACCCAAGTGGAACCATGGGTTTCGAAGCCTCGCCTCCGCCTTTCGTTGCTTAGAGCACCTCTTCTTTTCATCGTCTTTCTTTTCTTCTTCATCTTTGTCTCTGATTTTCTCCACCTCTCTATCCCAGATTTTCTCCACCTTTCCATCTCCTTTTGGCTTCGATTTTATTTATTTATTTTCTGTTGTTAATTTTGGTTAATGGGTTGATCGACGCCTTCACCTGAGACTCCAGCAACACTGATGAACGACGTCGTCGCCTCCGACTCCATCAACACTGATGAACGACAAGGTAAAGAGAAACAAACCCATCTCAATTTGGTGAATTTGGCATCAGATAGACCCCTTTTATGATTTGTGTTTCTGGGTTCAATTCTGAAATGCTTATTATGTTGAAGAAAGGAAATGGTGTAGTTATTTATTTATGTTCAAGCATAAACTAGATTGACAAAGAATCTAAATAGGCAAGATTTGATGAGAAATTTTATGTGTACTTTGTGGTTTCTGGTGGTTTTCTGATTAGGCAAGATTTGATGAGAAATTTTGGTTTTTTAATTGGCCATGGATTGGAATTCCTAGTTTGTAAATCTCTGCTTCGGTTGCTGGATATGCAAAATTGAAAATTTTGAGAGTTTTTGGCCTTTTCATTTTTGCGTATTGAAAAGTTTAACAGATAGTGCTGAAAAAGGGAGCAGTCTTTTATGCCTTGCATATGTTTTTGTGTTTTTTTTACGAGAGTAAGATAGCAGTCCTGTAACAAGATAAATGGTAGTGTTATATATGATCAATTCTTTGTGAAGATTCGGTTTCATTCTTCACCAGGTTTGATCAAAATGAGTAAAGGGGAACAATGGAAGTTTTTCTTTTAGAAGCTTCCTTCATTTTTCTTCATCTTCTTATTACTTTTTCGTTTTTATTAGAGGGCTGGAGTTTGTGAATTTGAGGAGATCATAGACATTTTTTTGTCCTAAGTGAGAACGTATTGGCTGTACATGTAAGTGAATTGAAGCTTTCAGTTGTAATACCAAAAGTAATGCAGAATTTGTTAATACCTTTTCTAGTTAGACGTATTTGGAATAGGAAGTTCTGCATCTGTAACTACTTTGGCATTGAAAAACTACCATTAATAAGAAAATTTCGCCACAATTACTCTCCACTATGCCATATCCATATGCCTTTAATGATGAGATACTAGCTACTGGACCATCCCAAACAACCATTTGACCAGGTTCATCACTAGTTTCACAACTATAAACAGCTTATCATCACTAGCCCCTCCACACCAATATCATCACTATTATTTTGATCACTAAATAAGTAAATACATAACAGGATATAGATTTGACAGCTGTGGACTTGTTGCCTTTCCATTGATTGTTTCACGACAACCAAACAGAGTACCTCTCTGTTGGTTAATTTCATGGGTGGTTCATTGTTTACCTCTCTTTTTTGGTTTGATTCCCTTTCCGCTTGTTATTTTTGTCTACATGTGATTATTAATTTTTGTGAATTTTGGGACTATTTTTATGTTATCTTCATGTGATTTCTTATTTTTAATTTTGTCTACATGTTTGTTATATTAAATTTAATTATTTATGATATTAAATAATTTTAAAAATAAATTTTGTTTGAAGTCCAATACAGTCCAGTCCATACTTGTACCAAACAACGGATTAGACTTTAGTCCAGTGCAGTCTAGTCCAATTTAATGTGCCAAACAACTTATTAAAGTCCAACCCAATCCGAGCCAAACCAGTCCAATACTCCAAGCCCAATCCTAACCAATCCAGTCCAGCCCACCAAACAAGGCCTTAAGTCCTGTTTGGTGGGCTGGCTTTGACGTGGGCTTTTCTCTCCCTTAGCCTCCTTTGCTTTCGCTTCTAGTTTGAGCGAGCTTCTCTTTTCTGAATCTCTTTCTCGTATTTGTTTTCTACACCATGGTTTCAACGCCCCTACGTGTCTACTGTGATTTTAGCCATTGTTGCAAGGTAGCTTCTTTTTCTCCATTTTCTTATCCATTCAAGTTTTATTTTTCTTGATTTCCATGTTTAATTCTAACATTTGAACTCCTTTGATTTGGCTGCTTCTCAGTTTACTTTCTAAAACTTTTTTCTGAATCTAACTCTTTGGTTGATGTGGGCCTGTTTGATTTAAGTTTTGAGAATTCCATGTTTGATTCTACTAAGTTTTCACAATTCAAAAACCGCACAAGACAACTGTGTTTTCTTATTATCGCCTTCAGTTCTCTGTTCTTTTTTCTCCTCTGATCTGAAATTTTCTTCATTTTTACGTGGAATTTGTCAATATAATTGGCAAAAATATTGGGTTTCGTTGTAGTTTCTGTATTGGGTAGTTTTTTCTCTATTGGGTATGCATGGGAAGGTTGAATGGTTTTGGGTAAATTTCATGGTTTTGGGCAATTGGGTCTTCTGGGAGAGTTTGATTGTATAGGCTGAGGCTGAGTCTTAGTCTTGTGCATTTGAGGCTCTTTCCAAGTCTTGTGCAATTGGGTCTTTTGCTCATATAATGTGCATCAAGTGTGTTTGTATATCACCTTCTGTGTACCAATTAAACTGTTTTTAATGGCTTATAGTAAACCAGTGCTGTATAGATTTAATTTTGGGAAGGAATGCATCTGATTGTTGGGAATGCTAGTAGCTCCATTGAGTTCAGTCAGATAATTGCTAATTTCTATTATCTAGCCTTAATGATGCGAATGTCCATTGTCCATGCTTCATCTGAGTTACCTGATAAAATTTTACCCAATATGTTAATAGACTTGCTAATTTTTGTTAGCCAGCCTTGGTTTACTTTATTGGGCTGAGTCACTGATGTTGCAGTAACCATATATGAGTTTCAATGGTATTGAACCTTTCACTCTTTAAGTTAATTTGTTGTGATGAATGATGATCACCATCTTTAAACATTCATGTTTCTTTATTTTTATTACTTGTGAAAATTTTGTGTTCTTCGATGCAATACAGCAACATATGAATGAATGATCTCTGGCTTTTTTTTTTTAACTTTCCATTGATGTACGTATCTTTGTTTGTGGCAGTCCAAGCTTCCTGGTGTGAGACCTGTGATTTCGAAGGCAAGCAAATCAAGAGCTGATCTAAACATAATAAAAAGATAAAAGATTTAAGTCCAGTCCAGCTCAGTGCTGTACTAAACAACTGACAAGACTCAAACCCAAGCCAGTCCAAGCCAGCCCAGTCCAATACTCGAAACCGAATCCATACCAGTCTAGGCCAGCCCACCAAACATGCCTTAAGGGCTATCGCCAAATTACAAGGATCATAAAATATGACTCTCACGGCAACTCATTGTGTCACCTCAATCCCAACATACCCAATCTGCAAGCATCAACATAAACCTCCTCGATCTCTCTCCTGGCAGATCTTATCAAGATCAAATAGAGTCTCAAATGTTAAAATTCCGCAGTCGACCTCTTTAAATTTCGAGCCAAGAAACGAGTAAGTGTCCTAGTCAAGTATGTTTACATGCACATATTGTCCCATGCAACTTACAGGATCAACTTAGAATTGTGCAGGTGTGAGTGCTTCAATCTGTATGAGCAGCAGGTTCCATATGGTCAGGCATGGGCTTGGCAGAAGAGCGTAGTTAACAAGAAAAAAACTTTGATTGAGAGGAATGAGGATTGCCCGGACTTGCTGTTTGTTCTTCAGCATCGTCCTGTGTATACCTTGGGGACTGCTAGTTCAGAGCAGTTCCTTAATTTTGACGTCAAGGACTCACCCTTCGACATTTATCGGAACCGAACGTGGCGGCGAGGTTACATATCATGGTCCTGGTCAGGTACTATGTCAATGGCTGAATTCATCATTTAAACTTTTTATGTTTGCCCTTGGTGGTGAAGAATGAATCACAGTTTGAGCATATTACTTAATTGTTTAGAGGCTCAATTTCTCTAACCACTGTGTGTGTTGCACTGTAGATAGTTATGTACCCCCTTATGAATCTCCGAAATCACAAGATGGATCTTCATTGGTACCTCAGGTCACTTGAGGAGGTGATCATCCGTGCTCTTTCAAAGACATTTTCTATCAAGGCATCACGGCTTGAGGGCCTCACTGGTGTTTGGCATGGTATGCTTCCTATATGAAAGACATGGTATTTCACCTTTCAAAAGAATAGCATAGCATATTTTCATTGCCATGCCATTTGGTTGCCTAACGCACCTTCCATTAAAAGCAGTGATTTCTTATTTCCCTAATTCTGTTGTCTTATATAAAGATAAAAGAATATTGGTAGAGGAAATAAAACTGGGATGTTCCTTTGATGTTTGTATCTAACTTTTCTTCAGGAAACCAGAAACTGGCAGCCATCGGAATACGAGTATCACAGTGGATAACGTATCATGGCTTAGCGTTGAATGTCACCACTGACTTAACCCCTTTTTCGTTCGATAGTGCCCTGTGGGTTACGAGACTATCAGGTTGGAAGTGTTAGAGGCTTGCTAAAGGAATTTCAGTCATCTGCCGACTGCAAAAGAGCACGTTTACCTGATCCCGATGATGGCCAGCTACTTGATATTACTTGTAAATCTTTGATCCAAGAGTTTTCAGAAGTTTTCCAGGTTAGAATCAATTATGAAACCATCTCAAGGCTGGAGTCATTAGAAAGGACCTGTAGACCGTTTGGAAGAGGAAACTAATTAGTTGAGGCTGGGGCCCTACATCTCTAAATCATTGTTGATGTGAAACACATATTAGCTCTTGGATTAGAAAAATATATTGGGCTTATTTATTAAATAAGCCGCAATCTACGAGGTCCAAAAACGCGCTAATAATAACCAAGGGATTATAAAGGGAGCTTGAGATTCAGGCCCCTATATCCCATATCGAAACTCAGGATGATCCTTTGTTCTGGGGCTATTTACAACTATCCAATTAAGAGTTCTCAGATGTATTAGCAAGTCCATCAAGGATGTCATCGATTCCCATTTTCAAAAACAAAAGAATAGAGACCCAAACCCAAAGAAAAACCCAAGCAAAGACTCCACAGAGAATATTTACAATCTTGTTCGAAAACAAAGGTTAAAGCAGAACTCAAACCCATTTACTTCTTTTCTGAAGTTTCTTTACCATTCAAATTATTAACACTTGGGTTTCGTAAAAGAAACCCGAATTTGCAAGAAAGACTCACCAGCTCAGGACTATATTATCTGAAGCCCAAAGGCCCAAAACCAGAGTGAGGAGGAAGCTCTCTTCTCTCTGGTTAGTTAGTTAGTTCCTTCCCTCCAAGGCCTCGAAGCCACTCTCAGACTGAGAGTTTGAGACTGCGAGACTGCGAGACTACGAGACTGCTCCGTTAGATTAGATGATGAGATGAGATGTGCCTATTTTGCTGATTAGGCTTTGGGATGAGATCGCACTTCTGTTGCACTGCAATAGCAGTAGAACTTTGTTTGTTTAAAATAATGTGTCATTGAATTACAGATATGTCTTTAAAATAATGTGTCATTGAACTTTGTTTCAAGTGGTTGATAGTGAATAGAACTAATGTGACAGGTTTACTAAAGCAATGTCATTAAAAAATATATGTTGAAGTTTGATAATGTTCTTGCTTATATATATATACCTGATTTTGTATTGAAATCAAAAGTATGACAATGTCTAATAACTAGTGTGTCCTTTACTTTCTCTCATTCCTACTCATCCACAAAGAGAAAATTGAAGGGGACTAATTACGAAGTAAATTACTTGGATCAACTAGAACTACCTTTTATTTTTTCTTTTCTTTTTTCCTTTATGAAGTAAAGCAGAGGTTGAATTAGGATTAGATTAGAATAAAGGTTCGAAATGAGTTAATATTATGTTAGACCCAAGTTCAACTATTTTCAATTGTAAAGAGAAAAAAAAACTTGGAAGAGTTTTGAAAATTTTAGTCTTGGAGATCTAGCAATATATATTCAATTCTGTCAAAACATTTGATACATATTTATCAGTTGACAGTATTAAAGTCAAAATTCAAGTGATCTCTTCCTCTCTTTTCTGTATTGTTTGTGTGTGTATATATATTATATATAGATATATCTAAAGTCTCAGTCTTTGCTAAATACAGGAAGTGCATGCCCTTAGTTGCTTAATCATGCTAGCATAAACTATACTTCCACCATTTTTATTAAAATTTGACATTGAATTTTTTAAACTTAATTTAGCATAGTATTATTTATAGTCAAGACAATTTAGCATAGTATTATTTAGAGTCAAGACAACTTAATTTTGCACTCGATCCTATCCTAGGCTCACATTCCAAATTTTCCATATAATTGTTTATAATATGTAGTATTTGAATCCATGTTGGACCCTTCTTTTGGGTTAGTTTTTGTCAGGAAGGAAATGGGTATTTTCTCATACGTATTACTAAAGCGTCGTTTGGGTTCGAACTTAAAATTACTGACCTGCAAATAAATACCATTTTTCACTGAACTAGACTCTCGTTGACGCCATTGATATATTTTTTTAATTTGATTATGTAGATCACAAGCAAACATCATGGGGGGCTCAATAAATTAACTAAAATGTTAGAATATTTAGCCCAAGCTTACATTTTACAAGTTGTGGTCTACCCCTGGCCAAGCCTGACCCACGTATCCATTTTATTAACAAGTCAAGTGCAGACCAATTAATTAAATAAACTGGTTATTCCATGATTAATATTTGTTAAGTAAATTACTTATAAATATATAGAATGTCAAGATGATAAATTATTGCAAGATATAATTTTTTTAATAGGAGAATCGATCAAAACTCCAAAATTACAACTGGCTTTGTCAAAGCTTCCTTGAATTAATGCCACTTGTATTTTTGTACGATCCATCATGGGTTTATGCAAAAAATTTGTTTAGTTTAATGTTTTATTCTACGCATGTACATATTACGTACGTGCATGTGTACTTCGAATAATATGCAACCACGTGTCTACAGTGGCATGCATGGGTCCGCACGCCAATTAAAGTTCATAGGTCAAAACATGTTTATATATAAATTAATTTGATTTAATTATATAAATATTTAATTATAAATTATTAGAGTTGACAGTTGATGCTTTTACTCTGTTTACCATTCTGATTAATGAATTTTAATACTTAGTTTAATTGAATTGTGACAAAGAACACTTTGAAAACAGCTAGCCGCACCTTATCTGTAAAGCAGAGAATGACTTCTACAGAAAGCGATTATGTGAATTTATATTATTATATTATGAATATCTGTAAAAAAAGTTTCCTAGACTAGACTGAAATCGGCTTTGCGGAGCCTCCAGCTGTTCGAACATCCATTTCCTTTTACTTTTTAGATTATGTTACATGTACTCCGTTCTCTAGGGTGCTTTTTTTGGTCTGGAAAATTACTCTAGGTCTAGGGTGTAGAATAGGATTTAGGGCAACAACTCAAACCCTAAAGCTAAAATCTTAAAATCGAAGTTGTAAACATTACAAAAGATTACATAAATTAGTTAGGTCAGTTGGGCAGGGCAATGTGTCTGCCCCAAGTTCAAATGTCTCTCACTTAATTTAGCATAATTTAGAATATCGTTTTATAACTAAATAAATAAAATAACAAAGAATTGTTAGTGTTCCAACTACCTTGCGTGGTGCTTAAATATCAAGTTATCCAAAGGACTATATGAGATATCATGCAAAGGGGACTATGCACAATTAGCTTCCAATGATCAAAATTGTCTATTTTTTAAAGTTTTCCTCCAAGTATCATTCATATGAAAAATCAGCCAAATTATAGACATCTTTATCTTCTAGATTGTATTTAGTTGCACCCTTTAAATCACCTAACAATTTTATATATGCCTTATTATTTTATATTTTTTCAAGTGATGATCTTTGAGCAAAGTCATGAAATATAGGTGACCCTAAAATTTGAAATGTTGGGTAAAAATTCACCAACTCATACACAAACTCAAGAAAAACTTACATATGAGCTCAGATACATAAAACCCCCAAATTATCTCATATCCCACATAAGTTGATTTTCGATCGTGAGTTAAAAGTATAGGAGTTTGTAGGATTTTCAAATGATCGGGCACGAATTAAAAATGAACCCTAAAATTTGAGTGATTTTGTGCAATTAGCCATATAATTCATAGTTCGTATTTGACAAAATCATAAGAAGGTTGTTTTTAATTAGGAGTGGTTTCCACCCCTAAAGGTGCAAAATACCAAATGAAACATGCATGGTAGAAGAACAAGTTGTACTGTTTTTTTCTCTCATCCTATCCCATCCCATCCCATACCATACCCTTCTGTCTCATTCAAGAATAATAAACAAATATGCAACAAACAGGAGAGATACATCATAATCATTAATTAAGTTTGAATCCAGGAATGCATAATAATATAGCAAAATTGACTTGTTTTGAGCAAGGGGGGATTATGATACTATATAGTGGATGACCGATGACCCATCCCACCCCTCAAAAAGTTGAACTTATCTGAATTCAAAACAAAAACAAATTATTTAAAGTCCATGCAAATTGCAGGCAAACTGGGGCTGCCCTTCCAGGTGGTTTTCTCACAAACTAGGAGTCCTCTGGTTTTGATTTGGGCCCATAGAGACTTACGACTTTTTACATACAAACATACATATACATACATACATATACATACAAACGTACACCTTTGAGACACGTCATGCGTTGACATGCATTAATGATAGATCATGGGTTTGGTTCTTAAATCTCCAACATCTTCCCTGTCTTGATATATATAGAAAATATTGTACATGTCCTCTGGGATACATGAAAGTTTCACATTCACGTCACATATATAGAAAGCACAAGATGAAAAATCAGTCATGATTTTTTAACTTGCGGTCTCCCTGCTCTTTCCTAGGTTCAATTAACAAGCAAGGTTCAATGACCGCAATGTTCAAGATCAACTTGAAGTAGTAGGGGTAATGACCCCACTCCAGGTTGGGGACACAATGAGTGGATGATTTTTGAAGGCCTCTTTCTTTTAAGTTGTAAACTTGTTGAGCTAAGTCTGTGTCAAATCTTGTACTACCACAACAGTAGAAAATTTTGAGACGTTGGTTTTGAGTGAGGTGACGCTCGGATCTTTAAAATTAATCATCAACAAAAGAAAATCTTAAAATATAATATAATTATATACAATGGGTGATAAGAAAGTTTTTTCTCAATCAACGGCCATACACATCCAATAAGAGGGAGAATGTTAGCACAAAATGATTAATTCTAGTCAAATTGCTTACGAACACTTATAATTAGCTTGGCATCTGGTCAATCTGCACATTCCAGTCAATGATAATAGCGGTGGGAATTGATAATCGATATAACTTTTTCGGAAGCCGAAGATCGCAATCTGATCTGGTTATAGTCTTTTTGCTGATTTTTTTTTGGTGACACGAAAGTAAAAGGATATGATGATAATTGATGAGTCGTGCAATCTGGTTGAGGGGTTGTGGGGTTCACTTGCCCTTATATATATGGTTGCTATGGCTGCTAGCTAGCAAGTAAGATTGATTAGGGAGTGATTTAGTTTGACAGAAAAAGGAAAGCTGATGTCAATCTCTTCAAAAAGATTTGAGACCTTTTTGGTATGGGGTGGATCGCAAAGTCTTGTTTCAAGAGAGAGAAAGAGAGAGAGGAGAATCTTGTCATTATACACTATCCCAATTTGTACAAAGTATATATATCGTGCATGTATATATAATAATATGGTAGTGTCTCGTCCCCAAGAGTAAAATCCAACAATTTTTTTTCTTTTTATTTTGGACTTGGATTGGAGATAGCTACATTATCAATTATCAAAGGTGAATGTCCACCTCAAGTGTCACATTAGTCGACCTAGTGGGTCTCTCTCTCTCTCTCTCTCTCATATAGAAAATAATAAGAATGATAGCTGGAACCAAGCACTCTCAAGAAAAAGGAAAAGAGCCAAAAAAATCCAATTCAGATGATCCAAAATTGACTTCCCTCTTCCAACTTAAGTTTATTTTATAACTTTAAGACTTGAAAAGTGATGTGGCATACCACAACTATAGATTTTATCAAATAGGTTAAGTATAGTGCTAGTCCATGACTAGGTCAGAAAATTAACTTTTTGCTGCCAAGAAATTATGGAATCTATGCTTTACCGGATCTATAAACAAGTTATATATCAGCCTTTAACCATTTGGAAAGAAAAAAAAAGGTGAGAGTTAAATAAATAGAACGAACACAAGATATGATCTTTTTTTCTTTTCATCTGATATAACCACAACATTTAGTTTACAGCTGCCTAGGTTCGATTCATCTTCCTTAGAAGGTCACTATCATGATCTCATTGTCTCTTTTTTTTTTGGACGAAACGATCTCATTGTCTCTTAATTAATAAATCTAGCTTACTTTTTCGCTTTCTATATATTGTTTTGCCTTGGATTAGGTAAAAACTTTCGTGTTACGTACCAGCGTGCTATTACGAAAGTGCTTCTAGCAAAGGGTGTTTATCAGCAGATGCTTCTTATAAAATTAGTCTTAAAAGTTTATTCATTATTTAATAACATAATTATCCAACTGATTATTTTGAATTATTTTCGAGTGACAGAAATGCATTTTCATAGTTATAAACTAATTTTTTTTTTAGACTACAATAGTTAGACTACTACTTGACGTTTTAGGACAAAACCAAAGCTCTAATTCCTTTAAGTGTCCCTTCTGGGTGAAAATGAAAAAAGATTTATTTTTGTATTGAGAAGAAAATAATAAAACTGTTTTGTACCATCTCAATTGATCATCTTCTATACAATCTCCTTAATAGAAATGGATTGAGATGCATAAATAAGATGATTGGTTGAGATGTAACAAATAATACAATACTTCAAATATGTCAACCCTCTTTTTTTATATAATTTAAATATAAAGCTATGTAAACCCTCTTGCTTGGAAAGACTAAAATACCCTTCAAAATGGATGGAAAATTGGATGATGTTAAAGTCAGGTGACAAATCATGAATTTTGAAAACTTAAGGTAACATTTTGCTTCAATTTTTCTTTAAGATGATAAATTGAAACTGATGTATAAGTTCATGTAACATTTCTACAAATATCCCTAACAAAAAAGCAAAATATATAAAAACAAAAAGTAGTATATGTGGCATGAGTTTGCTCGGGACACGTCGATGCATGAAGTAGATGGGCAGGGCATGAGTTTTCTCCTCTCTCTTTCTGTTTCAACGTTGCAAACTTTCTGGATGCATGAAGTAATCGTGGTCATTCTTCTACTTTTCTCTTCATTAATGTTCAAAGTTGGCATCTCACCTTGACTTTTCTCTTCCAATTCTTCTTTCCTTAGCTCACATATTTGTGGACATTTGTGCTACTGTATGGATCATGGATGGATACAATGGACAGCTGGCCAGTGGTCTTCCCCTATCGTCCAAGACTTTAATTTGCAGTGTCACATATCATTTATGTACAGCTAACTGACCGTTACGCATGCAGGTCCATGTTTTAATGTTCTTGACTGATATCACAAACAGATAGATCACAACTCAACTTTGGGGCATTAAAAGCCCCCCCTTTGCCTTGGGATGATGTCAAAAGGCTGATTGATAATAACCAACTAACTCATTCTTATGATTGTTTATGGATGCATGCAGCAGGTTCCCGATTCTCCGAACTTTGCCATTTGACTTCGATTCACCAAGAAACAGAAAACCTAGCATTCAGTTTAAAATTGATTATCAGTTGTGTTGAAGTGAGTGATTTCGGCCGCCCGGCCTATGCTATTCTTTGCACAAAGGAAGTGATGTAAGTCTCATACAAGAATCAATGCGCAAAATTAAAATATTAACATGAGAAGTAGCCATCCTGAATAAACTATAGTAGTATGATGTTCCTCACTATTCATTATTTACATGGCTAAAAATTACAATTTATAAGAGCATTTTCACATATTTGTCATGGTAAATGATAAGAGTAAGTAAAGGCAGGTTACTATTCACGTGAATATTGTGTGTCCTAGAAATATGTATATTTTTTCCTTTGCCACTCATTGCCATGGCAATCCAAGAGCAATTACTATTCACATGAGATTAATTTTAGGGTAAACGGATGAAATGCCTCCTAAACTTGTCCATAACTTTTAATTGACCGTCTATTCTTTGTTTTCAAAAAATTAAGGATATTAATTTTTTTATTTCGCCAATGTATCTCCAACATCAAAATTCGACACTTTCCTTCCAGTTTTCAATCAACTTCTGTCACGCGCTTGCTTTATGAGGGTCCTTTTGTCATTTCGCATCCAACTCCACCAAATCTAGGAGTCCAGTTTTCCTGTTACCAAAACCCCTGTGCCCCCTGTTTCTTCCTTAATTTTATGACATGTGGCACACAACTTAACACTCATTTAACTCTGTTAATTGTATTAAAGAATAGTAGAATATTAAAATTAAAATAATTTTATTCACAAGCACAGTCCCTTCGTCTTCTCCGCCACACACCCTGTGATGCAACAAATCCAGATCCACATATGCCTTCACTTATTGTGGTCCCTTTATTTCAACACACACACCCTCCCTTTCTCCTCTCTCTCTCTCTTCGCACTGCCGCACTAGATCCAGAACCCACATGTCCTCTGCCTTGACGATTCGGCGAGCTTCATCGCGAGTTCGACATTCCCATGGCTACTCCGTCGCGACCTTGAATTTCCGATGGTTGCTTCCTCCAAGGAAGAACAATCCTTAAGGTTGATGAAGGATCTGAGTCAAAGAAGATAAATATGTTCTGTTGGGCTAGAAATTTGATGAGAAATAGGGGGAAAGAGAGCCTTGGCTGGGTTGTGGAGGATAGGGAGTTGCCATACGTTGGTGGCCGTGTGCTGAGTGGTTGTTGAAGATCGATGGGAGGGCACTGGGATTTTATTATTTTACTTCAATTTATTTTGTTAAACATGTATTTTAATATACTTTAAATTTTTTTTAAAGACCTGAAGAGTTAACAGAGTGAAATCAGTGTTAAGTTTTGTGCCACATGTCACAAAACTAAGGAGGAAACAGGGGGCACAGGAGTTTTGGTAACAGGAAAACTGGACTCCAAATCTAGATGCCTGCGATTGTCGAACCCTAAACCCTTGAATAAAAGGGACATACTGTATTTTAAAAACCCAATCAGGGAAGATGAGGAAGAACTTACTTGAGGGATGACATGGTTCACAGAGGTGGAATGCGCACATTGAGGGGGAGCAGTGCAAGGATGTTGGCTTCAATGGTTTGCTCCTCTGGGAAGACTCCAAATGTGCAGACATCTTGGACTGCTTCACATCCAAGGAGGAGGTTTTATGTCCGTGGGAGGGAAAGTTTGCAAATCATAATTTGGGGTTTCGATTTGTTTATTATGATTAGGGAAATTATACCCTAAAATTTGTTTGAATTGGTTATGAAAATTGTGCAGAATAGATGTACATTATAGGAATGGGGTGACCCTGAAATGTGTGAGAGATCAAATTAAATCATACCCAGGCTGCTAAGGAAAATAAACAGGCTGGAAGATGAAAAAAAGTCTACTAAGGAAAAATCGAAGGCAGGAAAGACTTGGTTTGGGCTATGTATTTTACTGTTTGTGATTGCATTGTGGTTGATGTGTGCCAAACACAAAGGCAGTAATGTGTATTTGCAATTGCCCCTGTAATGTGGTGTAGAAAGGAAGGGAGTGGAAATGTAAAACTTTCTGTTGGAATGCAAAACTTTTGTGTTTGACAAATGTGTTTGTAATTGATAAAAAGGAATCAATTGATATACTCCATTGATAGTCTGAGAAGGTAAGCAAACATTTTCAATTAGAAATCAAGCCTCTGTCATAAGTAAGACCATGGAAATACATTCCCAATTAACCATATCCATTACAATATCCATGGAAATACAAAATGAACAACCCAAATAAACTCTCCACCTATCAAAAGACACAACATCCAAACTTTCCACCTATTCAAAAGACATATCATAGGTTCAAACTTCCACCTAATCAAAACAACAAGTTCCAAAATGATTAACATCCCCATGATGTCTAGACCTGATACAAACCAAATATCAAAAGTTCCACTTACATAGGTTCAAAGTTCCACCAATTCAAAGGTTCAAAGTTCCACTTAATCAAAAAAAGTTCCTTGTCAAATCAAAACAACAAGTTTATCTAATCCATGGCCTTGCTCGTTTTGCTGGAAACTTGTATAGATCCTTCTTTCAGAGATTATAACTTAGGCAATTTGAAAAGCTTGGTGAGGTTGAAAACTTGAGTTAGGTGCATTGGATAAGTTAGGTACATTGGATAAGTTAGGCACATTAATTAAGTGGGGTTGAGAATTAGGAGTAGCCTGGCTTGTTTGTTGAGACACATAGCCCCTTCTTCTGACCCCCAAACTTTGCCTTGCTGTTGGGCCTATTCCTAACAACTAAAATGAGTTATTAAAAATAGCAACTTCAATTCTCGCAAGTGCACAAACCATTTATAGTATAGCTTATGGAAATACGAGGTGAAATCCCACGGAGAATGGTAACTTGGTTGCAAGTTAAACTACTTAGAATGATGGAAAAACATAAAACAAACAAACAAACAAACTTACAAAAGGCAAGGTCTAGGACAGAATCCTAGCACCACACACGCACTCGAATGGGGGGGTTTTTGTTGTTTAAATGAAAACAAGAGAATGAAATGGAAGTGCTGGAAGTAAACAATGGCAGCAATCAACAAGTTGTGAAATAATGATTGAGAAGTGTTAGAGCCTTGGAATCTACCACTAGTCTTCCTATCCAAGTTATGAATGCATAGAAATTGACTCAAGCTTCATTAACAATAGATTATCGCATACAAGCCTATGGTATCTAGGTGCAGGATGCATGATTCTCCTAAGGCATGTGATTGTGCATGGTATCTACACAACACGTGATCTCTAATATGCAACATAAGCATGGTATCTACTTAGAATAAAGCATATAAGAGTCATTAAGTTCTTTGAGAATATGATAATCACACAAGTCCTAGAACATGGTATCTGTCCTAGTCAACCTATGGTTATTAACCCTTTGAATGATTCTTAGGCCATTCATGTGTTGCTTGTGAAAGGAGAGTAGAATTGGTGAATCTAAACCCCTTCCCAACCTGTGCTAGATGCATAAAATCCTAGTTAGCTACTCCAAGAAAACATACATCAAGCACATAATAAGCTGGAGATTAACAACTTGATAATGAAAGCAAGGAAATCAATTAACTATGAAATCATCCATAACATTGAATATTCATGACTAGGGCTTCATCCTAAGCCCTAACAAAATAGATTAGTTAAACATAATTATGAATACAGAAGATAAGAAATACATAGATAGAATAAAGAGAATAGAAAAACTAGCTGGTGGCAGCAAGGTAGTTTTCAGGACAGCTCCCAGCTCTCCCTCCTTTGCAGCTAGCTTTCTTCTCTCTTTGTGGTGAATCTGAATGTGTGTATGGAAGTAATGGATGAAGTGAATGGGTGTGTTTTGAATGTGGAATGGAAGTGGTATTTATAGGGAGAGGTAAAGGGGAATTCTGAATTGAATATGACTAATGCATACAACACTTGTATTTAGAAAATCAGAATTGGTTGTTGTACTTCACCAATAAATTCCACCAGCAGCCATAGGTCATCTTCATGTCAGCATGACCAAGCATCCATCAGCTCATCCTCAAGTCGGCATGATGTGTATTTTCATGGGCTCACGAATTGGACATGGCTGAATCAAAATATGACTTTAAGATATCCATTTTGAAGTTCAGAAAGTCTCTGATCCAACCACACAAGTATTGGCCCAATCCAAGCTCGGATGAAGAAGATAAGTCCGAAATGAACTTCTAACTCAGTCTCAAGTTTTTGCACCATTTTGCTTCAAAAGTGATCTCTTGCTGCCTTCAACCTATAGAACACACAAACATAGGTAAGTGACTCGAAATAAAGAGAAACTACACAAAATTACTAAGTAACGAAGGCATGCAAATGTGTGAAATTATGAACTTATCACTTGCCTCTACCTTTAGCTTGTGCCTTCAACAAAAACAACAATATTATTAGCAAATAAAAGAAAAAGCATAATAAAAAGGCATTATAAGCAAGCAATGTTACCTGTCTTGTGCCTCATTCATTGTTGGCACAAATTGCATCATTGTGTCTTTCTATAAGAGCCCACATCGACCAACAAAGAGGGGGTGATATGCCTTATATGTACATGCCCGCCTCTATCTAGCACGAGGCTTTTTGGGAGCTCACTGGCTTCGGAGTCATGGGAACTCCAGAAGTTAAGCGAGCTGGGTGCCAGAGCAATCCCAAGATGGGTGACCCACTGGGAAGTTGTCTGTTTTGGGCCCCCCCCCTCTGCCCTCACGATTTTGTTTTTGGGAGCTCGCTCGACTTCGGAGTTCCCACGACTATGAAGCCAGTGAGCTCCTAAAAGGCCTCATGCTAGATGGAGGCAGGCATGTATATATAAGGCACATCACCCCCACTTCGTTGGTCAATGTGGGATCTTACAATCCATCCCCTTAAGGGACCAACGTCTTCGTCGGCACACTCGCACCACACGGCAGAGTGACTCTAATACCAAATTGTCACATCCCGGGATCAGCTCTGCCGTAGCACGATATTGTCCGCTTTGGGCCCCTCTCTCTGCCCTCACGATTTTATTTTTGGGAGCTCACGAGCAACTTTCCAGTGGGTCACCCATCCTGGGATTGCTCTAGCCCCCAACTCGCCTAACTTCGGAGTTCCCACGACTCCGAAGCCAGTGAGCTCCCAAAAGGCCTCGTGCTAGATGGAGGCAGGCATGTACATATAAGGCACATCGCCCCCTCTCCGTTGGTCAATGTGGGATCTTACACTTTCTCCTCCACATATACTACAATTAGTGACAATATCGTATCTCTTTAGTTTTCTTGCCTTTTTTGGTATCTCATTGACTTCCTTTTGCCTACTTGTTCTAAGCCTTCCTGGCTGTGTGTAGATGGCCAGTTTTTCTCCAGTGCTTCTGACTAGGATATATAACCTTCATATGCTTTGTCATAAGCAGACCTCTTGTAGTATGAATGCACAAACTCATATGGGCTCTTATCTCTTCTAGCAATTACAACCATAACATGACAACAAGGGATCCCACATAAGTCTCACTTTCTACAAGTGCAAGTATGCCTATCCAGATCCACCATATACATCCCCTTATCAGCATATGAGGATATGCATTGAGAACTCTCTATTGTCAGCTTCTCCATAATTCCAAATGTCTTAGGACCAAACTCATGTGGCCAAACTATTTCTCTTTGTCTAGCCATTCTTAACATCAAATAAGTTCGAATTCTCTCAAGCAATGTCAGAATTGATTTATCCCTTGCTTTAATTATAGCAAAGTTAAAACACTCACATAAATTATCCAGTTTTATATCACACTTAGAATTAGTAGTGAAGTGTGACATACTCGAATGGTTTGCTAGTCTCTCTTAAAGCCATTTATAAGTTGCCTCTAACTGAGCTAAAATTTTCTTCAATTGAGCTTCATGAGTGGGTATTGTAGTTGCCCTAGCAGTTGTCCACAACGTTTGCTTTAATGCTAGTCTAGTGTGCCCAGGAAGCTTAAAATTATTTTGAAGGTCTCTAACACAGTGCCTATGTTTAGCAATAGGCAACAAAGCATTAATGGCTTGCCCCAATCCCTATTGCTTATCTGACATAAACACTCAGCCTTTAACATTTTCAATGCCAACATCAACAAAAAAAAAATCCCAATAAACCAAGTCCAAGTCTCCTTATTCTCTACTTCAACCATAACAAATGCAATGGGGTAAATCCCATTGTCTGCATCAATCCCAACTGCACTCAAAATCTGTCCTGGATGAGGTCCCTTCACAAAGCATCCATCAAAACCCATAACTGGCTTGCATCCTTCAATAAATCCCTTCTTCAATGCACCATAACAGATATAGATCCTTTTGAATTCACGGTTACCTCCTCGCAAATAAGCTTTGATTAGGACAATGTTGTCGGGATTATTGGTCTTCAACTCCTCAGGTAATGCCACAGTTTTGCATAACGTTGTTGGCTGCGCAAATGTCACGGTCTGGTGCTCCGGGCTGAGGGGATGTGCGTTAACACGTGGCTTCTTTCTTTTGGATGCGGTACGGTTGTGCGGGCGTGCCAGCATGGTCCACCGTGCGTCGAGATGTGGTTTGGATAAAATGGTTAAGTGGTGCTCCTGTTTGAATTCGACTTCTAATCAAACGATTGTGGCCGAGAGAGGAACTGATCTCGGTCGTCAGGTTCACGGCCTGAGCTACAAGGCCGTGTTAGTGGTGGTGTTGATGGTGGGTTTTGGGCGGTGCTCGCGCGCGTTGCTCAGTGAGCGACGATCGTATGATATATGGGGTGAGTGAGGGAGTAACAGAGATGGTGCTCCGGTGTTAGAAATGTGCCCTAAGAGCCAATACATTTGATGTGATCTCCTTAGAATACATTTCGTACATGATATATAAAGGGCAAATTTATTTTGTTATCTTTTACATCGTGTAAAGAAACAAATGTCCAAGGTATGCTAAATAAGAGATAAAGTAATCTAAAGAAGATTAGATTCGGAGACCTTTAATCTCTAACTGTAGCATCCCAAAATGTTCCTAATTATAGGTTATCAAATGGGCATTGATAAACCGTCAAGATTAGCACATATTATGTATGCTCAATTGGGAGGATGGTTAGTCTCAAACCATTTGTGTAGTTGACACTAATACAAGTATGTGGGTTCTGATTAGTGAATGAGAA
This sequence comes from Prunus fruticosa, assembly GCA_018703695.1. Classification (NCBI taxonomy): domain Eukaryota; kingdom Viridiplantae; phylum Streptophyta; class Magnoliopsida; order Rosales; family Rosaceae; genus Prunus; species Prunus fruticosa. The sequence continues at coordinate 5,868,356 of CM031921.1, read as the reverse complement.
CACTTAACGCGATCAACCGTAGTTCTCGTATGGAGTATTTATCTATATGTCAAACGAGAACTCATAGTTGCAATAATGCAAATTAGTACTTAGACTTGAGGCATCATAGTTGTCCTGTGATGCGTTATTGATCTTTGATAGCTCTTAAAGGCAAGCCGTAAAAGATTTGTCTTAAGTGTTGTTGGGATCTCTTAATTCATCATAGGGGCATGTGAATGTACAATAAGGAATCTCTACTTTCGATAAAGAAGGAGAATGTTTCAAGATGTGATTCAGTAAATCTTTGGCCAAAGTATTTTGAGTTTGATTTAGAAAGTTGTTCTCAACCATGTTCTTTTGAATCACATGAGGTTGTAAATCATATTAGGGGTTTGACATAATCAATCCGTACCCTAATAATATGATTTGAAACATTGTATAAGAGAAGGACCGTATTGCATTGCAATTCCAACTGAATAGGTTCTTCATCTATTCTGGTTAGCTTGGGTAGCCTTGATATATTGCTAGATGTCACTCTTGGCTTGTGGAAGTCCCAGGATTGATTGTGATCGATCCAAATAAAGGAAGAATTAAAAAGGGGTTTTAATTCCAGTTGGTTAGAAAGAGTTTTTATATTTTCCCACTGCCTTGCTAATTAGAACCTAATGGATCGCACACCTTAAATGGTTAACTTTGAGTAATACAAATGAGAATGAGGAAATCAATTTGATTGATTTGATGTTGATGATTTACTACGTGTAAAAACGTATTTGGGCCTCGGTAATAGTTAACGGAAAGCCCAAATGGTTGGGTATCAAGCCCAAGGGCTTAAGACACCTAAATATTATGGTTTAAGTGTCATAAGGCCCAATTTTGGAAGCCCAATGGGGTTTGGCCGAAAATGGTTAAGTGGATGTGTATGAGAATTGTTTCCATAAGCTCATATTAACCCACAAACACAATCCAACATCAACCAAATGGGTTTGGGAGATCAAAGAGAGAAAAAAGAGAGTTTTCAAGAGTGAAACACTTTCATTTTTCAAAGTGGTTTAGATTGAAACCAATCTTGAGAATCTTGCACTAGCATCCAAGTATTCTCAAGATACTTCTTCTCATCTCAAGGTTCCATTGGTGTGGAGACTTAGAGGCCATATACTTTTGTGGCTTACATGGAGGAGAAAGATCAAGGAGCAAAGATCAAAGATCAAAGAGAAGATCAACAAAGAGGAAATCATCAAGAGAAGACCAAACACAAATTGGTTCATATAATTGCTTCAAGGGTAATTAGATCTTATCCTTTCTCTTGAATTTTCATTTATGAAAAACATATCAATGTTCATGGCTTAAGATACTTGGAAGAAGTTTTGTTTTTGAATTTAAACAACCACCTTAGACTTCCGCTGCGATTAATTTGATTAAATGCATGTTTAATATTCAAATGAACTTTGGAAAAATGTTTTGAAATTTCCTACAATTGGTATCAGAGCCATGGGTCATGAACTTGATATGTTTTTGGGGTTTAGAGATGCATATATGGGTTGTGAATTCATTTAAAAGTATAATAGTTATACTTGATTTATTTTGATTTGATTGAATAAAAATCAAATGGAGTGAAAGGGGTTGTTTGGGATTTTGAAATTTCCGGATTTATGTTTTGATGATTTATGCTATCTTTGTATTCATAATTGTATGTATGAATATTAGAGCATAGTTGCATTAAAACCCCCATGATTTTAACTTCATGAAATATATGATATTAAGAGCATGAGATAGTTAAAATGGAATATGAATTTTTCCGGAAATAGCATGAACATTCATATTAGTTCATATGCATGTTCTTGGTGTTCTTGATGTTCTTGTTATGGGATCTTTTTTATGCATAAGTTATGTGACTAATTTTGATGATTGTGTTTAGTAGATTTTTCCACCAAGATAGGTCAAAAGATGATGATAATGTTTTATTATAAAATTAAAAGTTTTTCAAAAATGTTTCCACTCAATAAACATTTACCCACCACACTAAAATTAATAAGATTACTTTTGTGAGTGTGTGGGGCTATCTATATGTAAATGATGGTGATTTGATATAAAATGCAAAAGTTGATCAATTTATTCATATCACTAATTATTTACCTATCACACTAAAATTAATTTTGATTACTTTGGTGAGTGTGGTTGACCTACCTAGTCACATTCATGATTATTCACTTAGTTGGAAAAATCATGATCACCACTTTGTATTATAGAAATGCATGCTTTAACCCCACACCCTAGTGGATCAACTTTGGATCCATTATTAATTGTTGAATAGTTTTGGATATAGTTGCAATATATGATAAGTATAACTATGCCTAAAAGGTTTCTACAATTACATTTACTATTGTAGTAAAATATTTTCACTCAATGGTAAATTTATTTTATTTGAATATGGTTACCACTTGAATTAAACTCATATATATGTATGCAACCCAAGAGCATGTATTTACATTGCTAGTTTAATTGTTTAAAGCGTTTAAATAATTAAAGGATAGTTATGGACTTAGACCAAACAATTGAGCTATGTGATTGGCCGCTTATTGGATATGTATTCGATTTTGATTGGCTATGTAATAATAAAATGGCTTTCATGCCTAATTTATTTGGCTATGTAATAATGAAATGGCTTTCATGCCTAATTTATTTTTATACGCGCGTAATTAAAATGAATCACCATCCAAGACCATGATCCAACATGGTGGCTCGTGTTAGATCAACAAGAAAGTCCATAATCATCCTACAAGCCCAATGCAATTGGAATGTTCGGTAATGATGATAATTAATCAATTAGTAGTATCATGTAGTTCCACTATCTCAAGCAAATGGTTTCTAAAACATTTAGTGGGAGTATTATGTGCTACTAATATATTACACTGGGAACCATTTAATGAGATTAGATAAGTAATTTTAATAGGATTAAAATGAGACCAATTTAACTACCCTCAAAGCAATATTAAGTTGATAAGCGAAATGGCACTTTGAATGCTATTTTGTGGCCTTCCACCGTGGTAGTTTCTGATTGGGTGGCACATTTACACCTTGTTGGACCTCAATGGGGCAACATCCAGTACTTGTAACCATCCAAGGGAAGCCTATTACACATACTTGATGTAGTGCGGATAGATAACGAGTGTGGCCAACAAACTGTTAGGTTGAGGTCATACTTGAAACCCTATACCCACAAGCATGGTGTGAATAACTTAACTAAGACGAACGAAACCAACAAACTGTTAGGTTGAGGTCTAGTTCTCTAGAGGCCATAGTGATGGGTATTCACATTAATGATGTGATTGGATAAGAGTATCCTCTCATTAGTATTATAGCAATCCAACAAACTGTTAGGTTGAGGAAAACTATGTGAAAGTGAGACTCCCATCCCCACTAAGAGTTTCAACGGAAACTCTCGGATTTCAGGAGGGATATGAAATTTGCCAAAAATAGTGGGAGCTACCATCATGACTTAAAGACCCTAAGTCCTTGGTAGAAGATTAATCTAAATTAAAATCTATTTACGTTTTGCATAATTTCAAATTAATCATCACAAACCCAATCTCAAAGATACTTGACTCAAACGTCCAAGATGACAAGAACTATCCGGTTTGATTGCACAAACACCAAGTTGTCCTATAATTGGATGAAATTGGTTGTGTATAAGAAAAACCCCACCACATACCCCTCTTGGTCCATATGCCATTGAGGAGGACAGAAAAGGCTTATAAGAAGCATGTGTCAGATGACAACCGAGGTAAAAGTTACATGTTGGCATCCATGAAAAGGTGAAGCTACTCCTAGTTTACAATACCATATATGAACTTGTTTTGACAAGAATGGTAAGTGGGTTCCCAGTTAATCAACATGATCTCAATGTAATATCATTACATAAGATATTGGAAAATATGGATTTTTCTATGATGTTGAAGTTCAACAAGATTCTTTCTTTCATCCCCATCATTAGTTAATCCCAATATGTTATGAACTATAATATGGGAAAGATGAATGATACCCTATTGAGCTACTCAATATAGCTATAGTAGCTTAAATGAATATCTCAAAAGATAAAGGGTTAAGAGGATAGTTGCAATTTTTAGAAGGGTTCTTCTTCTTCCAAATCCAAACAAAAGGTAAGGATAAAGGAAAGAAGAAGAAAGGTTTTCTAAAAGCCAAGGAAGAAAGAATACAAAAGAAAGGCAAGTAACTGAAAGGTACTTGTTTTCACTGTGGCAAGGATGGACATTGGAAGAAGAATTGCAAAAGATGTCTTGCAAGCCTCAAGAGAAAAACCTTCAGAAGGTCACTCTCTTATTCTAAAATTAGTAATTACAGTTAAAGTTTCTAAACTGAATAGTTGATTCAGGAACTAGTCAACATATATGCAATTGTGTGCATGGACTAGTGGGAGTAGAAGACTTGGAAAATGAGAAATGGTGCTAACCATGAGAAATAGCACTAATGTAGTTGCCAATGCAATAGGCACCTAACATCTCAAACTACCATCTGAAGAGGACCTGAATTTGAAATCATTGTTATTTCATTTCTGGATGTGTAAAGAACTTAATATCCGTCTCTATATTTTTAAGAGATGGATTTGATGTTTTGTTTGACAAAATGCTTTGTTCTATTTCACATATCAATCAAATCGTTGCTTATGCAATTTTGATTGATGGTCTCTTTTCATTTTAGAAATGAATGGTAGCATTAACTATATATGGATAAAGATGCAACTAGACCTGAGAGGCCTAGAGATGTGGATGCCTCAACTAAATTGTGACACCTTAAACTTGGAGGCATTAGCTAAGATAGAATTCACCGGATGGCAAAAGATGGAACATTTTGAATCATTTGATCATATTCCTATGCCTACTTGTGAATCTTGTCTACATGGCAAAATGACTAAGTCTCCTTTCACTGGTAAAGGAGAAAGAGTTACAGAACTGTTGGGATTAATTCACTAAGATGTTTGTGAATTTTTGTATACAAACATAGAGGACGGTTATTCATACTTCATTACCTTTACCAATGATTATTCACGGTTCAGGTATTTATACTTAATGAAGCATAAATCTGAATCTTTGAAAAGTTTCATGAATTCAGAAATGAAGTTGAAAACCAAACATGCAAGAGTATTAAAATCCTTTGATTCGATCAAGGAGGTGAATACTTAAGCACAATGTTTCTTGATTATCTCAAGGAACATAGCATCTTATCACGATGGACTCCACCAGGAATTCCACAACACAATGGAGTTTCTAAAATGAGTTCCATGAGCTGTACTAATTTACCTATATCCTTTTAGGGATATGCACTTGAAACTGCAATTCATTTGCTAAATAGAGTGCCTTCCAAATCCGTTCCACAAACTCCATTCGAAATGTGCTTTGGGAAGAAACCAAGTCTTGATTAGATCAAGATTTGGGGTTGTCCAGCATATGTCAAAAGGCAAGATGCGGATAAACTAAATGCAGTCCCAAATCCACAACCTATTGTAACACAGACTCCACGTAGTTCAAGTAGGGTTAGTAGAATGCCTAAAAGGTATTATGATTTCCTTCTTGACAACAAAGGAGAGTTGAATCTCCTAAGTGATTCTAAGAATATCGAAGGACCCTTTGAAATACAATGAATACAATGTCAGACATTGACTCATAGAAGTGGCTTGGATCCATGAAATCCGAAATGGATTCTATATATACCAACCAAGTCTAGACTCTAGTTGATCCTCCTCCTGGTATTGTACCAATAGGCAATAAATGGATCATTAAGAGGAAGATAGGCTTAGATGGGAAATTAGAAACCTACAAGGCAAGGCTAGTAGCAAAGGGCTACAAGCAGAGAGAAAGGATTGACTATGAAGAAACCTTCTCTTGTCACTATGACAAAGTTTATTCGGATTTTTCTTGCAATAGATGCATACCGTGATTATGAGATTTGTCAAAATGGATGTGAAGACGGCTTTTCTGAATGGCCACCTTCAGGAAGAACTATACATAGATCGACCTGAAGGCTTCATTTCTAAAGTTGATAAGCATAAGGTATGCAAGCTACATAGATCCATTTATGGGTTGATGCAAGGTTCTTGGAGTTGAAACATCCTATTTGATGAAGTTGTCAAATCGTTTGACTTCATACAAAACTTGGATGACTAATGAGTGTACAAAAGGTCAGTGGGAGTTTTGGTAGTATTCCTAGTGATGTATGTAGATGACATACTACTTATCGGAAACGATATAGGAATGATATCTTCAGTGAAGCTGTGACTCATTAAAATCATTCTTAACGAAAGATTTTAAAGAAGCATCTTACATACTTGAGATAAAGATTTATCTTGATAGATCTAAGAGAATGATTGGATCATCTCAATCCTTGTATGCTGATAAGATGCTAAGGAGATTTTATATGGAACAGTCTAAGAAAAGTTTACTTCCAGTATGACATGGACTTCACTTTTCTAAGAGAATGTGTCCAAAAACTCACTATGAGATACATTAGATGAGTAAAATTCTCTTATGCATATGCAATAGGGATTCACATATATGTCATAGCATGTACAAGACATGATATCGGTTATACGAGTATAACTAGAAGATATAAATCAAGCCCATGATTTGATCAATTGGGAGTAGTCAAGTATGTTCTTAAATACTTAAGAAGGACTAAGGACATGTTCCTCATCTGGGAGGAACATCAGAGTAGCAAGTGGAAGCATTTACTGATTTGGATAATGTATCTAATATCAACAATTGCAAATCCACCTAAGGGTACGTCTTCATTTTGAATGGACACGTAGTTAGTTAGAGAACAACTAAAGTTGATTACATTGTCGCTTTAGAAGCTACAATAAAATCTGTTTGGAAAAGAGGGTTCATTACAGAACTAAATGTGGTTCTAACCATAATGTCACAAGTATCTTTACTGTGTGATGACAATGAGGCGATAGGTCAAGCCAAGGAACCTAGGTCTCATCAGAGATCCAAACACATAGAAAAATGTTACCATTAGATGGGGCATCTGCAAACAACGTAACAGATCCACGCACTAAGCCTATGTCACAGTCACAACTGGATAGACATACAGAGATAATGGGTATGAGATACATGGCTATGTGGCTCTAGTGCAAGTGGGAGATTGTTAGAAATGTGCCCTAAGAGCCAATACATTTGATGTGATCTCCTTAGAATACATTTCGTATATGATATATAAAGGGCAAATTTATTTTATTATCTTTTACATCGTGTAAAGAAACAAATGTCCAAGGTATGATAAATAAGAGATAAAGTAATTTAAAGAAGATTAGATTCGGAGACCTTTAATCTCTAACTGTAGCATCCCAAAATGTTCCTAATCATAGGTTATCAAAATGGGCATTGATAAACCGTCAAGATTAGCACATATTATGTATGCTCAATTGGGAGGATGGTTAGTCTCAAACCATTTGTGTAGTTGACACTAATACAAGTATGTGGGTGCTCATTAGTGAATGAGTACACTGAACGCGATCAACCGTAGTTCTCGTATGGAGTATTTATCTACATGTCAAACGAGAACTCATAGTTGCAATAATGCAAATTAGTCCTTAGACTTGAGGCGTCATGGTTGTCCTGTGATGCGTTATTGATCTTTGATAGCTCTTAAAGGCAAGCCGTAAAAGATTTGTCTTAAGTGTTGTTGGGATCTCTTAATTCATCATAGGGGCATGTGAATGTACAATGAGGAATCTCTACTTTCGATAAAGAAGGAGAATGTTTCAAGATGTGATTCAGTAAATCTTTGGCCAAAGTATTTTGAGCTTGATTTAGAAAGTTGTTCTCAATCATGTTCTTTTGAATCACATGAGGTTGTAAATCATATTAGGGGTTTGACATAATCAATCCGTACCCTAATAATATGATTTGAAACATTGTATAAGAGAATGACCGTATTGCATTGCAATTCCAACTGAATAGGTTCTTCATCTATTCTGGTTAGCTTGGGTAGCCTTGATATATTGCTAGATGTCACTCTTGGCTTGTGGAAGTCCTAGGATTGATTGTGATCGATCCAAATAAAGGAAGAATTAAAAAGGGGTTTTAATTCCAGTTGGTTAAAAAGAGTTTTTATATTTTCCCACTGCCTTGCTAATTAGAACCTAATGGATCGCACACCTTAAATGGTTAACTTTGAGTAATACAAATGAGAATGAGGAAATTAATTTGATTGATTTGATGTTGATGATTTACTACGTGTAAAAACGTATTTGGGCCTCGGTAATAGTTAACGGAAAGCCCAAATGGTTGGGTATCAAGCCCAAGGGCTTAAGACACCTAAATATTATGGTTTAAGTGTCATAAGGCCCAATTTTGGAAGCCCAATGGGGTTTGGCCGAAAATGGTTAAGTGGATGTGTATGGGAATTGTTTCCATAAGCTCATATTAACACACAAACACAATCCAACATCAACCAAATGGGTTTGGGAGATCAAAGAGAGAAAAAAGAGAGTTTTCAAGAGTGAAACACTTTCATTTTTCAAAGTGGTTTAGATTGAAACCAATCTTGAGAATCTTGCACTAGCATCCAAGTATTCTCAAGATACTTCTTCTCATCTCAAGGTTCCATTGGTGTGGAGACTTAGAGGCCATATACGTTTGTGGCTTACATGGAGGAGAAAGATCAAAGATCAAAGAGAAGATCAACAAAGATGAAATCATCAAGAGAAGCCAAACACAAATTGGTTCATATAATTGCTTCAAGGGTAATTAGATCTTATCCTTTCTCTTGAATTTTCATTTATGAAAAACATATCAATGTTCATGGCTTAAGATACTTGGAAGAAGTTTTGTTTTTGAATTTAAACAACCACCTTAGACTTCCGCTGCGATTAATTTGATTAAATGCATGTTTAATATTCAAATGAACTTTGGAAAAATATTTTGAAATTTCCTACAATTGGTATCAGAGCCATGGGTCATGAACTTGATATGTTTTTGGGGTTTAGAGATGCATATATGAGTTGTGAATTCATTTAAAAGTATAATAGTTATACTTGATTTATTTTGATTTGATTGAATAACGAGGATATCACTGTTTTACTATCCCCAACTAATAACACAATCACACGGGAAAAAGTTACCTCATTTGTCATTGTGTTATTGGCTAGAAATAGAAAAAAGTATTATCCTCGTTGCATGAAAGTCTTTCATTGTTAAAAGGCCTTTAAACATATGTTTGCTCTTCTAACTTATGATCAACATTTGTTGTGGACCAATAAGAACTTTCTTGAACTTTTGGCTCGCAGCCTTTTGTAAAGGAGTTTCTTAACCTAAATATGACTGAGATGGTGCGTCAGTCTTCCTTAGTTTCCACAAAGGTCTGAACCAAGTAAATCATAACGGAACCATATGCGAATTCATAAAAGAAAACAATCATGTGAGATCTAAGAAAAGAAAAAAGTGACGAAAATGGTCAACTAAGAGCCCAATATTTGAATCGATGAAAATGTAACAAAGGTTATTTCAATCTGTCAGTTACTCGGGGAACAATATTTTTTAAAAAGGTTTCTATATATAAGTGTAAGATACTACTAATTAATTAACCCACACTTTTTGCATTTATCAATGTGAACTGTGGATGAAATACAATTGCCTCACAGCAGGGAAGTGAATAGTAATAGTAATTTGCAATCACATGAAGTTGAGAAACCTCAAAGTTTTATTGATAACAAAATAGGAATAACAACCTTAATCCCTTAGCTAATATTGATATTAATACTACCTCGAGCTCTAGAAACTCTAGTAATCCTAATTGGAAACAAATACAAATATTCCAAAATTACCCTTCAAATAAATCATTGTTTTGACCTAACAAATGTCCTTTATTTGGCCGAAAAGCACATATATCACAGTACAACAATGAGTTGCACTTGCCCCGTTGTTCTCTTCAAAACAATAATCGCAAGATATTTGGTTAACTATTCTACATCATATTTAGTGACTCTGCAATTTCATACAAAGATCGCAAGATATTTGGGTAATATGTAAAGTAGAGGAAATGCAATTGCAAGAGTATAATATGTAAAAGAGAAATGGAGAAAGAGTACGGATAGAGGAGGATGAGATAAAAAGGTTTGCCTTTTTGTATTGCTCAAGAGACAATAGGTGTTTTTGCATCCTTCTAAGCTTTGGTGGGCGTTTGTTTTCTGCTACTAGAAAATATACTTATTTCGTGATTCACCAACGGCAGTCACACTGACTGTTGTACGGTCAAACTCATGCCAGGACCCTCGCACACTAATACACGTTCTTTATGCATTGCTTCTCTCCGACACGTGCTCTCTCTCTCTCTCTCTCTCACTCTCTCTCACAAGAAACGAGTAAATAGAGAAATGGTAAGCGTAGGAATGAGCTGGAGGCAGATTCCGTGTGTGGGATTCGAGCTGTAATTGAAAGCGCCTTTTCTTTCCTCGCATCTTCGTCTCAAAACCCACATCATAGCCTATAAATAGTCCTCTACCTCACTTGTTTTCATCACATAACACAACACAGCCAGTTTTGTTGTTTCTTTTGGTTCATCACCATTTCATTCAATTGCTCTAGTTATTATTTGTTACTGCTACAATCAATTTAGTAGCTCACAAAACTAGCAGCCATTAAACCTACCCAAAATTACAAGAAGAAGCACTAGCTATATCCATATCTAGAGACATGGAAATCAGCAGTATTTTATACTCCATGCTTTGCATGCTTGCTTTTGTTGTTTTCTTCCTCTTTCTCATCCATTCCCTCATCTCCAAGCTCTTCTTCACTCCCAGTAGCCCCAAACTCCCACTTCCACCTGGTTCCTTAGGTTGGCCCTATGTTGGAGAGACCTTCCAACTCTACTCTCAAAACCCAAATGTCTTCTTCGCCTCAAAACAAAAGAGGTAACAATTCATCCATTGTTCTGGTTACCAAATGGAAAACCACATCTTGGGTTTTGCTTAATTGCCTACTTGCTTCTTGATTTTATGCCCATGTGAATTAATATGTGTGCTGTGTTGATATATATTATATAGGTTTGGGTCTATCTTCAAAACCCACATCTTGGGTTGTCCCTGTGTCATGATTTCAAGCCCAGAAGCTGCAAAATTTGTGCTGGTAACTCGATCCCATCTGTTCAAGCCAACCTTCCCAGCAAGCAAAGAGAGGATGTTGGGGAAACAAGCCATCTTTTTCCACCAAGGAGATTACCATGCCAAATTGAGGAAGCTTGTCCTCCGCGCCTTCATGCCTGAAGCCATCAGGAGCATAGTCCCTGCCATTGAATCCATAGCCAAAGACTCTCTTCAGTCCTGGGAAGGCTGCTTGATCAACACCTTCCAAGAAATGAAAACGGTGAGTTAGCCAAACCAGACCAGGGCCACTCTCTCTGAACAGAACAGAACAGAGCAGAACAGAGAATATAAAATAAAACTGAAAAAACAGGGCAAACAGAAGTACATAAATATATTTCTGGCAAGAGAACATTTCCTCTACTTGCTATAATATTCATATTTATGCAACTAGCAATCAAAGATTTAAAATGGGTAGCAGCTATTTTGGGATGATATTATATTTAATTTGTGCTGATCAATCAATTATTGCTGTTGTTGCAGTTCACATTCAATGTTGCACTCCTTTCTATTTTTGGAAAGGATGAAATTCTGTACAGAGAGGATCTGAAGAGATGTTACTACATTCTTGAGAAGGGTTACAATTCAATGCCAATTAATCTTCCAGGCACCCTCTTTCACAAATCAATGAAAGCCAGGAAGGAGCTTGCTCAGATCTTGGCTAAAATTATCTCCACAAGGAGGCAGAGGAAGCTGGTGGAGGACCATAAGGACCTTCTGGGATCATTTATGGGTGACAAAGAAGGCCTCACAGACCAACAGATTGCTGACAACGTCATCGGTGTCATTTTCGCTGCTCGTGACACAACGGCCAGCGTTTTGACTTGGATTGTCAAGTACCTTGGCGAAAACCCAAGTGTTCTTCAAGCTGTCACTGTAAGATTACTAATTCAATTCAATTATGTTGTGTCATTTTTTTGTTTTTTTGTTCTTGGTGGGTTCTTATTCCTACTGGCTCTGATTTTACAGGAAGAGCAAGAGGCCATAATGAGGACAAAAGAAGAAGAGGAGGGTGATGATGAAGGGAACCAGAAGGCTCTGAGTTGGGCAGATACCAAGAAGATGCCAATGACTTCAAGGGTTATTCAGGAGACACTTAGAGTTGCTTCCATCTTATCTTTTACTTTCAGGGAAGCTGTGGAAGATGTTGAATATGAAGGTCAGTTAAAAGAATTGAAGTCAATGATGTAGTTTTTACTTGAAAGTAAAAATCTGTTCTAGCCTAATTAAAATTGAAAATTATTTTTCAGGTTATCTTATACCAAAAGGGTGGAAAGTTTTGCCACTTTTCAGAAACATTCACCACAGCCCAGAAATCTTTCCTGAACCTGAGAAGTTTGATCCCTCAAGATTTGAGGTGAATATGGTTTGATACTATATGCATATAATTTCATATATCTGTGTTCTGTTCCTCTAAAACTGCAGAAAAATTTTCTTGTAACGGAAGAATACTGTTTTGCACTCCCGATCTGCAAGATAGGTAAAAAAATTATTCCGCGCTCTCCCGACCAATAATGCAGGATACGTGACAAAATTATTACGCGTGTCGTTATTGGTTAGGAATAACAAAAAGTTCTTTTCCCATAAAAGTATCTCCTGAAAACAGAACCACCACAGCATCATCATGATCACATCATTCATTGGAATTGGAATTAAATACAGTGGATACTCATCAATTAATCATGTTGTGCGACAGGTTGCTCCAAAGCCCAACACATACATGCCATTTGGCAGCGGGACCCACTCATGTCCTGGGAATGAATTAGCCAAGCTGGAGATTTTGGTCCTTTTACACCATCTAACAACAAAGTACAGGTAGGTACTTTGATTCCACTTGAGTTGTTAAACCTTTTGAGTTTTGAGGGGGTGGGCTCTGGCAGAGCATCATAGACAGAGAGCACAGTAATAAAAAGGCCACACTTTCTTAAAATAGAATGTCAATGACTTTACGATATGTTGGAGCTGACATTGCCTTGTTTGTTGCATTATGCAGGTGGTCTATGGTTGGTGCACAAAATGGCATCCAGTATGGCCCTTTTGCTCTTCCCCAAAATGGTCTGCCCATCAGATTATGTCCTAAAACATAAGCCCATAACACTCCAAAAAAAACTCAAGTCCCAACTTCAGACACTTCCTTTTCCACTGCAATTCGCAAGAGAATTGGTTCCTTTCTAGTTTCTTAAAGAAATGAAGAAATATTGATGAGAGCTAAACACAAACCTTTAGCATGAGGAAAGCTACCCAAAGTCCCTTTCTTTTTGGCCAAGAGAAAAGATGATACCCAAGAAGTATTAAGAAAGTTGAAGATAGGAACAAATGCTGCTGCAACAGAGGAAGCCAAAGTGTACAGAGAACAGAGGCTTCATACCAAAACATGATATACAAACCATGTCATGTTTTCTCCTTTTTTTTTCTTTTTTGGCAAGAGATCATGAAGAGGAAAACTCCTCACCGGTTGTGATAATTGTATCTAAGCAGGTAAGAAGGATGAACTAGTTGTATTTAACTAATTTTAATATATTTTTCTTCTTTCTTAAATAAATGTAAAAAGCCGCAAGGCAGAATGAAGATGCAATTCAATGAATGAAACTAAATTTGGTTCTGTATGAGTTCAAACGTGATGTCTTTATGTGACTTCCAACCACGTTCCAAACGGCCAGCATATTTGTTTACTTTTTTTGTTTGAAATAATAGTAGGTGTGATGCTTGCATTTATAATAAGAATCACCCTAACAAGAGAGAGAGAGAGAGAGAGAGAGAGAGAGAGATGGAGCAGAAATGCCCTATTGTTTACGGCACTCTTGAAGTCTGCGATGAAATATGAAATAGCTATCGAGTAAAACCCTCATGTAACTTGTTCCACACCCTTTTTTCTTTTTCTCTCATAACATGATATTATAATAGATAAAAAAAATTGTATGAAATATAAGATAGAGAAGTTTTTCTCCATATCTATTATACATGATTTTATTTTCCCAAACACAATTTTTTGACTTGGAGCAAATATCTCAATACAGAAAGCATCAATCATTAAAATGTCTCACTAGATTTTTTTTTTTTTTGGTCAATAATGTCTCACTAGATTTAGACACCTGTATAGTTGCGTAAACAATAGTATTAATCAATTATAAACAACTCAAGAACTTTGCTCCACCACGATAACCAGTGGCTAGCAGCCAGAAGCCAGGGAATGGCATGGCAGACACGATCTGCATAAAATAAGGGAAAGGTTTTGCATATCATCATCTCCTATATGGTGGATCATATAAGAAAATTCTGAGTGAATGTACCAAAAACAAAATCACGAGCCTCTGCATTTAGTATCCGTATATTTATATGTATTTAAAGGGATGCTAACCATTAGATTGATCTAATGAATTTTAACAAGTCCACATCTCAACATCTCTTTATACCTTATGTGTATCTAATACCTTTGAAATAAAATATTAAAAATACAAAATAATAGTCTCAGTCCTAGGGATGGCAAAAATCCCCGCGGGGGCGGGTCCCCATCGGGTCCCCGACCCTAACGGGGGAAATTTTCGGGGCCAAATTGGATACGGGTACGGGGGCGACCAAAAAAAAATCTCCAACGGGTTCGGGCCGGGTATGGTAATTGTGTCCCTCTCCCCGAACCGGCCCCCGAAATATATATATTTTTAATTTTAATTAATATATATCTTAAAACCCTTAAAACATTTTTGTGATGAAGGCATGGGGTTTCAAACCCATGACCTCCTTTAGAACCCCACAACTTACCTTACCACTACTCCACCAATTGTCCTTGTGTTATAGAGAAATAATTAATTAATTTAATGGTTACAATTCCAATTTCAACTAACAAACATGCATATTAAAAACAAAATTCATATGCAAATATGTATAATAATCAATAAATTCAAACAATCCAAATATAATAGGAAAAATAAAACACAATAACAAATACTGATTTTAAAAAACAAAATTCGTATGCAAACATGTATAATCAACAAATTTAAACAATTTAAAGATAACAAAAAAAATCAAATGCCACAACAAATATTGATTAAAAAAAAATAATCAAACATCATAACTAATATTGATTTTAAAAAATAAAATTCATATGCAAACATGTATAATCAACAAATTCAAAGATAGCGAAAATAATCAAACACCAAACATCTTTATATTACACAACTACTTCATATGCTATCGCACAACTAGATGATTAATGTAGATTGGTAATCAAACACTAAATAATCAAACATCAAGTCATACATAGATTAGAACTCTTCATCAATTAGATGACTAATGTAGATTGGTAATCACATACCACTCTATGAGTATATGACGGAGGTAGACAAGAAACACAAATTACTCTCATAATCAAGGTATCCATATCCATATCCATATCCATATATGGAGGGAAGAAGAAGAATCATATCCATTTACAATTTTGGTGTTAAGATGATGAGAAAGAAAAAGAAGAAAAATAATGAGACTTTAACAAGATTCACAAAAAATATGTCATTAATTCAAAAAATTGGAAAAAGTATATTTATATTTTTTAAAAAAAATTGGAGATGGGTTGTGTGTTTTGAACCCCTGTCCTGTCACTTTCAATCTCACATGCTTACCATCAATGCACAAACAAACGTTGTGTTTTAGTGAAATATTTAAATTATTTAATACTTGCATTCCGGTTACAATAAAAAACACTAACCCTATCCCTAACAACAAACATCATTATCTTGCGCCTCCATCAGAAGCTCTCTCTTTTGTTTTTACTTCCATCGCCTTCTTCTTCTTTCTTTTTTTTTTTTTTTTTTTTGAAACGCAGCGATTTGGGGAGGGGGGCTCTTTTCCAGGTTTTCCTAATTGCCATTTGGTTCCTGCCCCTGCTTTTCTCTCTCAGTCAGCTACTGTTTGACTGTGATAGTTTTATTGTCAATATCTGCTTGTTTTCTTAGATCTTTTCGATTTTCTTACTGTTTGCTCCAAATGGTGATTTGGGTATGCTTTGTTTTCTTGATTTGGGCTGTAAGAGTGGTCATTTGGATGGTTGGTCCTTCAAGATGGTGTCATTTTGATGAAATTTTCCGAATACGGAAGGTTATGTTTCTTTGAATCTGGGTTGCTTATGTTTCTTTGAGTTTGTCTGGTTTTTGAGAAAGGGGGAGGGACCTCACCACTGAGGTAAACCCCTCGGTCTTTTCTTCTTCTTATTCCTTCTTCTTTCTTCTTTCTTCTTTCTTATTTTTTCTTTCTTCTTTCTTCTTTCTTATTAGAATATTGGCAAATCAATCTGGTTGAGTGTTTGATAAACTTTGAATTTTGTATTATTGAACAGATTTTAGCTTTTATTTTTCTTTATATTTTTTTGTGCTTGCTGAATTGGGGGTATGCTATTTCTTCTTATTGCTATGGGTTTGAAGTTTTTGAGTTGGGGAGAGATAACTGTGGTATTTTGGATTTTTTTTTTAAGCTTTCATTTTATATCGATTTTGTTCTTAATATGTTTCTTCTTTAGTTTTTCAGGGGGATTGTTTTTTTTTTCTTTTTCTGTTTTGATTCAAGGGGCGGGGACGGGGACGGGGGAGGGTTTGGGAATCGGGGTCGGGGATGGTATTGGCAAACCCGGACCATACCCGGCACGTTGCCATCCCTACTCAGTCCCCAACCCAGCCCTAAACAACTCCCACCGATTGCTGCTATCCATGGCCACCACCTCTTTCTGCACCATCCATAGAGTAGTATTTAACATGGAAGTATTGTCTCAACAGCAAGCAAGTACTTCAAAATTAAACTGCAATTGAAAATCCTAGAGGTGCCTACCAACTATAGGACCTACTGAAGGTGTGTGTGAGAGAGAAGAAAAGAGAGTGAGAGGCAGTGGCAATTGGCGGGCAGTATAGGGCCTGAGTTGGGGAGGAAGCTGGTTGTTGTTTGATGGGAGTTTTTAATTTTTAATTTTTAATTTTAAAGATATACATATAATAAGGTGCAAATGGTGAGTTTTGGTATAACACAATTATGATGACGTGGACTTATTAAAATTCATTAGATCAATCTAATGGTTAACATCCTTTTAAATGCGTGTAAATGCACAAATGCTAAATGTAGAGGCTTGGGACCTCCCAAAAACAAAGCACGTAGAAAACTTACATTTACAACCAAGCTTTTTTTGAACATACCGTGCCCAAAAAGAAATCATAATAGGTACTCTATTAGTCATTTAGTGGTAATTAAATAAATAGACAACCACATTATTTTAGATAGAAGTAGTTAAATTATGGGTATGCAAAGTTTGGATTGGATCGGTTTCACTTCAAAATTGTGATCGAACCAAATACAATATAATAGTTTGGTTAGAGTCGAATTTTGATAAAAAAAAACAGAGATGAAACCACACCGAACCAAACCAATCGGTTCGGTTTCGACCTATACGCAATCTTTTTTCTTGTACATTTTTTCAACATTGTTAGCCCAATTAGTATCCAAAAAAAATTCACAACTTGCTGCCTATTTCATTTTCATTTTCTAGAGTGTCAAACCATCCTAAATTGAACATGTCATAAAACTTCGAAGTTCAATAACTAATCAATGTGAAACCCTAGCCCCCTCCTATAAAAAAAAAAAAAAAAAAAACCTCTCTAGCCGCACAAACCTTGAGGGGAGAGGAGGTCACTGTTCCTCCTCCTCCCATCTCTTCTCTTCCTCCCCAACTCTCTGCCTTGACACACGAATTCCTCTCCCCTCCCCTACTTTTCACTATCTTATCCTCTCATCTCCTTCCCAACCCCCTCCCCTCCCCTCCATTCCTTCTTACTTGTCCCTACCTTCACCTTCCTTATCATTTCTTTATTTTTATTTTTTTTGCAAATCTAGGGTTCAAGCTTTTGATTTTCTTAGGTACGACATAGTTGCCTTTGTTGGTTTTGTTGGGTTGTTTTGTAGATCTCGAGTTCCAGCTCTTGATTTACTTTGTGTGTTTTAGTTTTTGTCCGTAATTAGTGCATAAACTCTTTTTGAGTTTGTTGCATGTTCGTAGTCTCTACTTGTAATTTTTTGCTTATGAGAGTTTAAAGATTGCAGTTTGCAGTTGTAGTTTTCTGCGTTGTGGTCTATGCATGACTTCTGCAAGCTTGCGACTTTTATGTCGGAATTTCTTTGGCCCTCTATGGCTCTTTGTGGAGGTGTGCGCCTGATGTTTCTGGTGGAGTTCTCCGTATTTGGATTAACCCTTTGTGGTTATTGCGCTTCTGTATTTATAATAACCTTAAGTGGTTATTTGTATTTGTACTGGCTCTTATGGCTAACGGTCTTTGTGCCTCAATTATAAATGCAATATGTTGTCTTTATTTGAAAAATCTCAATAACTTCAAAGTTCCAACAAACTTCAAATTCAACATCCATATCTAATTATTACCCAATGAAAGGACTTTACATGTATAATGAAATAAAAATAAATAAATATACAAGTAGGCAGGCGGGTTCGGTTTAAGCTGGTTTGTAAAAACTCAATACCCACTTGAGCTGGTAACACAACAACATAAGCTCTTTTCCGTTGGATATCTTACATTCTAGATCACTTATCCTACCATTCCAAAATTCTTCATTATTGTTCACTAGAAACATTGACTTTCCTAGTTTGCTGGATTCATTCTTCCCAACTCGATTTTCTTCTCCCTTCATAAAACTATACTTACCCTCTATGATCACATCAACATCATATTGCCATGCTCCCCCGAAGATAATATGACATGCATCCATATTAACCACGTGACAAATTTCTTTATCAGCATAATGTTTCCAATTCGATAAAATAATAGGACCAACTTCGGTTACCATGCCTTGAAAATTTTGTGTCACTC